>MCJB01052074.1:44005-79033 GCA_002018475.1 Nicotiana obtusifolia | reverse complement strand
GGGGTATTAAACATATATAATTACTACTACTAAACTATTGAAAAGCTCCATCGATCTACAGCTATTTTATCTACCAGTTCAGATCTGTGTGTACCAAGGTTGTGTTTAGATCAAATATCCGAACAAAGTTTAGGAGGTCGTCTATGTATCCAGCCTAATTGAAAGGAATCAATCCACGTTCCTGCTAACTTTTTTAGAGACGAACCCACACTATAGGTTTAGGGATCATCGCCATCCAAAAATTTCGACAAAAATTATATATACTTGCTAATTTCTTTAAAAAATAATTAGATATTAGTATAGGCCCCCATATCAAAAATTTATATTGCATGCCGAATGTCCCGCAACCACTGAATCTTGAGTCTGTCTCTATTCTAACTATTGCACAAAATGGGTGTTTGGTCATGACTTTACTTGCAAATATGCAAGTATGTTCAATCCGAAATAATGGTGAAATGTTAAAAAAAAAAATTTAGTTTGATGAATATTTCGCGTTAAATAATTGTTTTCACTTACAAAACCTTTTCTTTTTACCGAAGAACAAATTCAATTTTCAAATAATTCTGTTCAATTTTTTTAACTTTATCCAGATATTGTCCAAAGTCCCACTTATATATTTCTTTCTGTTCCTTTCTTCTTCTTTCTTATCATAGATCTTTACACAAATAGGCGGTATGAGTCATAGCTTACTTTTCCTAACTAGTATATATAAATTATATATTGATTATAAATATTATACGTATATTATATATGTGCTGATTATTATTAATTTAAGTAATTGGGTCGATCACTATTTAGGTTAATTCTTCGTCTTATTATTGAAAAACTAGTCCATCTCTCATTTGTAGGATGGTTTCGAAGAGGCAAAGGAGAGAATAAAGAAAACATTTCAGAAAGTAGAGCTATCTCCTTCTTCTTATGACACAGCATGGGTAGCTATGATCCCTTCAAGAAATTCTGTAAACCAGCCATGTTTTCCACAGTGCTTGGATTGGATTCTTGAAAATCAAAGAGAAGATGGATCTTGGGAGCTAAACCCTAGCCATTCATTGCTTGTCAAGGACTCCCTTTCTTCAACTTTAGCTTGTTTGCTTGCCCTCCGCAAATGGGGAGTTGGAGATAACCAAGTCCAAGGAGGTAACTTTCTTCAATTAGTTTCTTTTGTGAGAAAGTAATGTTGAAAAAGAAAAGAAGTTTAAATTCTATATATGGATGTTTTTAAAAATATTTACATAATAGGTCACTTATTAAACAATCATATAATATTAATTAGGTTATCTGGTAAAGCCGTTAATTGACTTGTTATAAGTGTAAAAGTAATCTTTACACGCTATCGACGCATATAACTTAAATCTAAAATAATACTCCTTCTGTTTTAATTTAAATGACACACTTCTTTGTTAGTTCATTCCAAAAAAAAAGGGCACATTTTTATATTCGAAACCATTTGATTTTAAATTTTTTATTTTACCCACGTTATCCTTAATGAGAAGCTTTTATAGTTACAAAATGTCATGGACCCTTAAAGTTTTTGCCCCTTAATCTTTTAAGATCACATGTTTCAAAAATCTTTTTTTTTTCCTTAAACTTTGTGTCAAGTCAAACTACATCATCTAAGATAGTATTTGGATTGACTTTTAAGCTAGTCAAATCAGCCTTTAAACTCCTTTTAGCTTTTTTTGGTGTTTCACAAAATTAAAAAGTGATTAACATAAGTTAAAAACTACTTATAACAAGCCAAAAGCAATAAGTTGGACAATCCCACTTTATTGATTTTTGACCTAAAAACTATTTCTACTGGAAAAATTACCTTTTTTAAACCAATTTAATCGAGCTCTAAATTGAAATAGAGAGAGTACTATCGACACGATTTGAAAAATAAAACGTGTAGAGGAGTTTACATCTTGCAATTACTTGTGTACTATCGACAAGAGAGAGTACTAATTACTTGTGGCGTTGCTTCATTTTCTTTTCAGGCCTTGTCTTTATTGAAAAGCATGGTTGGGCAGTTAATAACAAGGATCAGATTTCACCTGTTGGATTTGAGATTATATTTCCCAGTATGATCAAATACGCAGAAAAAATGAACTTAAATCTGCCTTTGGATTCTGACATTGTAAATCTAGCGATTCGCAACCGAGATTTAGCAATTGAAAGGTATACTTCTTAATTTGTTAAATTATCAATTTACATATGCAGGAAATATATTAATTTTGTAGCCTTGCGCATGTCCCATTCCAAATAAAACCTCTACATGCAATTTGCTTTGACTTCAAAAATTAATTGAATACACTAAAGTTATCATGACATATTACCTACAAAGAAAATTATATTTGGATGTTAGATATATTTTTGAATGGGAAAAAGGTCAAATATATTCCTCTACTTTGATATATTATTCATATTTACCCTTCGTTATACTATCGGGACATATCTACTCTTACTGTTAATAAAATTTTTTAAAAATACCCTCAATCCAATGGAAATCCACCAGATTAATAAAATAACCATTTAAAAAAAATCTTTAACTCATAATCCGTTAAACCCATCATATAAAAATACGGAACCTAGATTTCTGAGACGTCGTTTTATTCATTTAGATAGAGACAGAGAATGATGGTGGCTGTAGGATTAGTAAGAAATTATATTTTTGGTTCTTAGTTGTTCATGATGGCATTAGAATGTTATGTTACCACTTTCGGTTGTATTTTTTGTGGTTATAATATTGCATCCCTTTGTCTAATGTAATGCACAGTCAACAGTTGATAATAACTGGTATATATTTTAACAATATTTGTGTTTGGTTAATGCATGAAGTTAGTGTATTTACGTTGTTAAGTTACTTTCCAACTTATTGGTGTACTTTCTTTCATTCTTGATGAATTCCTTAGACTGTAGCTTGATATTAAATTGAATCTCCTCTTATTATTTTCTAATGTTTGTTCATTATAAGTTCAGTTGTTACTAAGAATTATGAGTATCTCATCTCATAGTTTGGAATCTAACTTTGGTTCTTAAGGCATGATTTGACGATAATTACTCAATGCCCAAATGCTTAAAGAAGAATAAGAAAATTATGGTGCGTGAATATTCATCAACAAAGACTCATTGTTAGAGGAAGAAATACCTCGGTAGCTGCCTTAATACTTCAGAACTATCAGCCTAATAAGATGCTATAAACATTCAAATCATGGTGGAAAGAAAATCATAGTGAATACTCGTTATAGTTCAACACAGTGAAACAAAATAAAGAGAGAAACTAGAAGGAGAAAAAACCAAATTGGAAAAGGTTGAATATAATAAACTTATAATAAGGATATTAAAAGAATTGAGACTCAATATATAAATGAATATATTTTTTTATTTTTCACTTCTTGAGTTCAACAAGTTACTAGGAAGGAGATGACTAAGCTGTAAGGAAGAAGTTCAGTAAATAGAATGGGTTTAACGAGTTATTAATGGATTTTAAAAAAATAGATATTTTTTAAATTGGTGGCTTTCCGTTAGTTGGAGGGTATTTTTAAAAATTTTGACTAACAATAAGGGTAGATGTTGCCCGATAGTATAACAGATGATAGATATAAACAATATACTAAAGCAGAGAGGTATATTTGGTCTTTTCCCCTTTTTGAATTCTCCCCCGATGAAAATTATCTAAACCAAATATAAGTTATCGCATTACAAAACTAAGACTCAGATTTTATTAATTATTTGGCTAGTACAATAACAACAACAACAATCTCAGAATATTTTCACAAGCGGGGTCTAGGAAGGATGAGATATACGCAGCCTTACCCCTACCCTAGAAGGGTAGAGAGGCTGTTTCCGATAGATCCTCGGCTGGAGAATGAATGACAAGAGTAATGGCAACAAGAAGGAATAACAACAAGATAAAAATACTGAAGCGAAGAAAGCAATTAAACTCTCGGTAATAATAGCAATCCATGAATAAAAGAATATCAAACTAATACTAATGCTAGCGAACTGGGAAAGACAAAGAGATACGCTCAACTACCTCATAGCCTTCTACCCTAATCCTCGACCTCCACACCCTCCTATCTAGGGTCATGTCCTCAGCCAACTCCAGCTGTGCTATGTCCCGCCTAATAACCTCGCCTCAAGACTTCTTAGGCCTTTCTCTATCCCTCTTGATACCCACTGAGGCTAACCTCTTGCACCTTCTGACTGGGGCTTTTATACTTCTCCTCTTAACACGCTCGAACCCTCTCAACCTCGCCTCCCCCATCTTTTCCTCCACAGAAGTCACTCCTACCTTATCCCGAGTAACTTCATTCTTAATCTTATCCAACCTGGTATGTCCGCACATCCACCTTAACATCGTCCTCTCAGCTACTTTTATCTTCTGGACATGAGTGTTCTTGACCGGCCAACACTCTACGCCATACAATATAGTCGGTCTAACTACAACCCTGTAGAACTTACCTTTAAATCTCAACGGCACATTTTTATCACACAAGACATCAAAGGCGAGCCTCCACTTCATCCGTCCAGCTCCGATACGGTACGTGACATCCTCATCAATCTCCCTCTTATCTTGTATTATAGATCCAAAATACTTAAAACTACCTCTCTTGGGGATAGATTGTGTATCAAACTTCACCTCCATGTCCTCTTCCTGGGACATGGAGGTGCAATTAAGGAATGCCTTTTTACATTAAGACAAAGCAAGAGCAAATGCTAAATGCATGAAGTGCAAAACCCTATTTACAGTGACGTACGTAGAATTTTTCGTATTTATCTAAGATAAATTCGCCCTTCTCTACTTATAGTAATGTGACGTACGTAGAATTTTTCGTATTTATCTCTACTTATAGTAATGTGACTCAACATGTTCCTTAATCATATTCAAAATTCATCTTGAATTGCATCAGACAAAAGATATTTACTCTTATACACTCATTTTCTGATAATTACAAATTATTAGCGCGTTACGGAATGATTTCAAGGGAAATGCTGCAAATTTTGAATATATGGCTGAAGGACTTGGTGAATTATGTCAATGGAAGGAAATAATGGTACATCAAAGAGACAATGGATCACTATTTGATTCACCAGCCACTACTGCAGCTGCCTTGATATTCCATCAACACGACGAAAAATGCTTTGAATACTTGAATTCAATCTTGAAATTGCACAAAAATTGGGGTATGCACTACCCTCATCTCAAAACATTCAGATCATGTGTTAATACTTTTTAGTCATTAATAGATGGAGTGAGTAAATAAGAAACTTCCTATATATGTCAGTGGTATAATACAATCCTCCACAGGAGTGGATTTATAGCCCAGATTATGGCATGTGAACTCATAATTTCTTCGTCAAACTAGGTATTTTATGTACGTATTTTTTAGAATTGGTCTAATATTATCTGCTCCCTTTTTTCCCCTCAAATCGGTAGCATTAGTGTTACCATGCTATTTTTTTATTCTTGGATTGATGGTACAACTTACTGCTTGATTGCATTCTTTCGCTTCGATTTTCTTAATAAATTCTTGTTGTTGCCACTTGTTGCCACTGCTTTTTTTTTATCTTGTCTTAAGCCGAGAGTTTATCGGAAACAGTCTCTCTGTCTTCTCAGGATAGGAGTAAGGTCTGCGTATACACTACCCTTCCCAGAATCCTCTTGTGAGAAATCACTGGGATTGTTGTTGTTGTTGTTGTTATTTGTTTATATTGATATAATATTATCTATTGGACTCCATTCTCTGAAATATTGAGTTGTTTATCCAAAGAAACATGGATTGAATTCCACTTTTAAAAAAAAAAATCTCTTTTCTTTAATACACCCATGTTCCACAAATGCTAGATCTCTCTCTGATCCTCCCATCTATATTGCTGGTATTCTACTAAAATGCATTCCGCGGTATATCGTATCCTCGTATGTTTGGAAGATCCGACATGAATACTACAACATATTTGGAAAGTACGAGCAATATAGCTTCGTATAGTACTATTTGTTTGCTTGCTAATATATGTCGTTTTTTTTTCTCGTTGTTTTTCTCATAGTTCCCACTATCTACCCAACGAAGATATATTCATTGCTTTGCTTGGTTGATACCCTTCAAAGTCTGGGAGTAGATCGGCATTTTAAAACAGAAATAGAAAATGTTCTAGACGAAATTTACAGGTACATGTTATTGTTCGGCAATAATATTTACAGTTTCTTTTAAACCACTAGTAAATTGTAATAATGGTAAATTATTTATAGGCTTTGGCAACAAAAGAACGAAGAAATTTTTTCAAACGTTGCCCATTGTGCCTTGGCGTTTCGGCTTTTACGGATGAGTAACTATGAAGTCTCCCCAGGTAATTTTTTATTCAGTCTGTTTTATTTTATGTCTTAATTTCACTGTTTAAAAATATAACGAATATTTTTTTTTAAACTTGTGGTTCTTAAATAAAAATGTGTGTATAATATTATCAGAAATAGCTTTTGCATTAAATTTTGATTTTAAACGTGTCATGTCATTCTTATAAGGCAAGTCATTATAGAAATATTAGAACTGAAAATTTAGTAAACATACAAAGGTGGTATTCTTTTTGAAATTGGGGCATATGCACCTTATACCATGCAGTGTCATTTGAAATTATTTGATCAAAAAATTTCACTAGATATTTATAAAAAAAAATAAATTATTGGGAATACATACAGAAAATGACACCACCTATAATTGTAGTGATTTATTTATTTTGTTCTTTCTTCAAATTATGACACTACTTATAATTATAATAATTAATTAATTAATTAATTATTTTTTCAAATTATGACACCGCTTATGTAAAACTCTACGGACACCACTGTTTTGAAACGGACAAAAAAAGCAAGACATAAAAATTTGAAATTAGGAAATATTAAGAACTCTGGCTGCAAAATTTGTAGTTGTCCATAATAAATCAATTACTGATTCGATTCTTCTTTTTGCAGAAGAACTAGTTGAATTTGTTGATGAAGTACATTTCTTTTCAAAAAGTGGCAAATTTACGAGTTATTTTGAAATTCTTGAGCTCCACAAAGCTTCACAATTGGCTATTCACGGGAAAGATCACATTTTGGACAAAATTAGTAATTGGACAAGATCTTTTATGGAGCAAAAACTCCTAACCAATGAGTCCATTGATAGGATGTCAAAGAATGAGGTATTACTTGTAAAAGACTCTTTCACACATGTATTGATGTATAGCTTGTCATAATTTGTTTTTTTTTTTTCATCCGTGTGTCAATATCGACTTTGGAGTTTCGACTACTTTAAATTCGTAACACATAACCTCCGTTAAAGAAAAAATCGCTCCTTATCAGAATATTTTTATTTACAGCACTCGAACTTAAGATTTCTAGTTAAAAATGAAGAATTACTATACATCTAACCGTAACCCTCGATGGTACAGCTTGTCATTATTGTTGTCATAACCCTTAGTTATTATTTGAAATGATAATAACAACTGTATTGGCTTTATTTTTCTTTTCTCCTTACAAGCTTTAATTTTATAGCATTCCAAATTATTAATATAAGAAATATTAGGCGGAGTTTGCTTTGAGGAAGTTTTACGCCACATATGGTCGAGTGGAAAATCGACGATATATCGAGGCATATGAGGTGAACAATTTTAAAATCTCAAAAGCTGCTTACAGGTAATTATTCGAGCACAATGATGTATAAATTTATATTTAGTCTTATTCATTTATAGTTGTTCAATCTATAAAAATTAATCTTTGTAAGCTCTTAATTTCTCGCTGTTATTAGGTCTCCCAATATTAACAGCATAGATTTACTAAGGTTCTCAAAGCAGGATTTTAACTTGTGCCAAGCCCAACATCAAGAAGAACTTCAACAACTCAAGAGGTATCTTCATTTGGATCTTGTATTTTATTTGAAGAAAAGTTAAAGTTGAAAAAAGAGTTTTTGAAGTTGTGTTAAAAAATAATTTTTAAAAGTTGAAGTTGTGTTTGGACATACATTGTATTTGAAGAAAAATTGAAGTTTTGTGAGTGGAAGAAAGTTTCACCCAAAAACTGGTTTGGGAACTTGAAAATTTTTGAATTTTTTTCCCACTAAAACATGATCATATTTCATAAACAAACAATATTTAGATTTTTTTTTTGCAAAAAATAAAGCCAAAATTTATGGTCAAACGGGAGCTTAAACACCAGGGACGCAACTACAATCGGCGAAAGCTAGTCATGTGAAGATTCCTTGTTGGAAAATTAAATTGTATATATAAATCAAATATAACTTTAATAGACTTCGTCATTCTTGGACACTAGAATCGATGGAGGATCGTCAGTTGAACACTTTTTGCCAGAAATTTATACTAAGCGTGTGTCTATATATATATAGGTCAAAATTTATTGCTTTAATAGACTTTGTCATTTTTGGACACTACTTACGATTATATGAATGTATAGGTGGTTCGACGATTGCAGACTAGAACAAGTGGGATTGCCACAACAGAATTTGTACACTAATTTCTTCCTGTCTGCTGCTTTAATCTTCGAACCTGAATTTTCTGACGCTCGTCTTGCATGTGTAAAGAACACCATACTTCTAACTTTAGTGGATGATTTTTTCGATGGATATGTTGGCAAAGATGAATTGCTCAACATCTTTGAATTAGTAGAAAGGTAAATTTTTTTGCTTCCATGCTTATAATATTTCGACAAATTAAACCCCTTTTATATCCATGTGCTTTAGGTTTGTCAAATTTTCTTCTACTTTATCGGATGCTGATTTTCATCAATTTCAGATAGTTTCTTTTTATTCTTTTAGAGACTTGAACTTGGGTGTTTGAACAAATTGCCCTTTTTTAGATCACTCTTTAAAATTATGTCCCTATTAGACAAGTGGACCATATTTGAATGAACAAAAATCATCAAACAAATTTTAATGGAAAAAATTTATGGGATTTTTATACAAATAGCATGTTGTATTTACAGTTTATTTTTCTTAGCCAGATTATACATAATACTGATTACATACAATTAGACATATACATACATACATACATATATATATATATATATATATATATATATATATATATATATATATATATTATATATCTACCGACTATATTTAATTTAAGCGAATAAATGAACAACTATTTAGGTTAACTTTTTATATATTATATTTATCTTGTTTTGCTGTTGAGGACGGGATTCAATGAGTGGCCTCAAAAGAGGCCATGCAGTGCAAACTGCCCCTTGGGCTTTTCATTTAACTTCTAACATTTGTGTGAAAATAGCATGGGTTAGCCAATTTTTGAATTGATAATCGAAAAATAGCCAGCATTTGTAAAGTCATTGAAAAATAACCACTACGCTAACTGAAACACGGAAAGTTCCAGCATAATATGCTGGATTATGAAGCTCATACGTATAAACTTCCAGCATATTATGCTGGAATTCCAGTACGATATAAAATTCCAGCACATTATGTTGGAATCTCACATGTAAAAAATTAAATTCCAGCATATTATTCTGGAATTTGTCCGAATTTATAAAATTATTTCTATTCAGATTTTGTCTTTACATAAAAAATGGTTAAAGTTCGACTATTTTTAAATTATGACTATTGTTCAATTACCAGTTTTAAATCAGGCTATATCTGATTTTTTTTTTCAGGTGGGACGGTAATTACTCAACAGTGCAATTCCATTCAGAGAGGGTAAAAATTTTCTTTTCAGCACTTTACAAAACGATAGAGGAGCTTGCAGCAAAAGCAAATATTAAGCAAGGTCAATGCGTCAAAGAACACTTTATAAACTTGGTATGGAAAAATTACGACTCTTAGGTTGTGTTTGGCATGACGAATTTCTTTTAAGGAAAATATTTTACACCGTTTAATTGAAAAAAGTTATTTTTCGAAAAATATTTTTCTTCGTACCAAAACACATCCTTATTCTTTCACTTCCATGATGTCCTTTTCCATATTCTTTTAATTGTCTATATTTCTTGGTACAGTGGCTTGATTTGTTAAAGAATATGCTGGTAGAATTTGAGTGGTGGAGAAATCAGACAACACCAAGCATAGAAGAGTATTTGTCTGTGGCCTGTGAAACTATTGGTGTTAGATGCATTACTCTCACAACACAATGTCTTCTTGGGCCAAAACTATCCAATGATGTTTTACAGAGTTCTGAAATGAGTGCCTTGTGCAATTGTACCAGTATGGTGGCACGACTCCTTAATGATGTAGGATCTTACAAGGTAATATTCCTTCTAAAACTACTTTATCTTTTCTTTGCCATTAAAACATTTCTCATGTGATCAGTAGTAGTGGAGTCAGCATTTTTATGAAACAACATTAACATATAAAGAAGTAAACATATGAAAAGATCAAAAAGATTCAACATATTAGTGATGTACATAAAAACTAAAAATTTACTTAGCTACAGAGTGAATTTTTTGGAGCAAAGTGGTATAAGTTGACATCCCTTGGACAAACGTGGCTCAGCCACTCCATGTGATGATAGATAATAATTGTCTTGTAAAAGAGATCTCCGCTCCAAGGGTGTGACTTATCATCAATAAAGTGGGTAAAAATCTTGAAAATTAGGATTCAAATTGCAATAGAAACAGAATGTTATGTGATTTTTCATCATCTGTCTAAATTTTGGTGGGCGGAATACTTACTAACACCTTTGCTGATGGAAGGTAGGAGATACCAATAAAATACCTGAGGTAGACACAAATTAATTTGCACACGCCATCATTAGGAAATATATGCAGGGTAAAACTATTTGACAACTACTTCTTTAGATAACTTCTAAATAAAATTTACCCTATTTTGTGTAAAGTATTGGACAAATTCTTAGGTTTGACACTAGTTCCATTAAGCATACAAAATAAGAAACTAATTTATGGAATTCACTACAGGAAAAAATTTATCCGCATCCGATGTTTACACTAAATTATAATTAATAGACTTCTTTGACTTATGTATAGCTAATGAATATATATTATCACCATATAAAATCACTTAATAATGCTAATTATTAAGTTATATGATTTTGTGTGCATGTAAATTTTTACCATAACAGTATTGGTCTTTTGATACAGTAGTACTTGGTTAATTTGCTATATTAATACTTGATCCTCTCTCACATTTTCTTGCAGAGAGAAGAAGCAGAGAGTTCACCAACAAATATAGTCTCGATATTAGTAAACCAGAGTCAAGGAAAAATCTCTGAAGAAGAAGCTATAAAACATGCAAAGGAAATGCTGGAAAATAAGAGAAGAGAGTTGCTAGGAATGGTTCTAATTCAAAGAAAAGGAAGCCAATTGCCACAAGTGTGCAAGGATATTTTTTGGAAGACATGCAAATCGACTTATTTCGCATATTCAGATGGCGATGAGTTTCGATTTCCAGAAGAAATATTGAAGAATCGTATCAAAGAACTACTTTTTAAACCACTCAAGTCGTAGGCACCTTTCATCTTCACCTTAAGATCGTGGGGTCGAATTATCAAAGGAGCATCCTTGGAAAGTAAACAAAAAAAACGTAAAAACCACTCCATCATCCACGAGAGAAATTCACATTTTAGCCCCTGTGATATCGACGTACTCTAAGTTTCATTCTTGTAATATCTGGTTAAGCACATTTAACGTTCAAATAATTAAAATGTGCGCTTTTGATCTTTCCGCTAGTGAAACTTTACTTTGATGTGCTTGCTGTTTCCTTTATATACAGATACCATTACAATTGTTACTTTGAAAGATATTCGATGTTATTAGTATGTTTGAAGGACAAAAGAAAGTTTTTCAAAATTAAAACAACTAAAATCATACCTAATACTAACAATACCTTCAAATAACTAAATAATTAGTTACATGTTAATTGAAAGAAATACGATAAGAAATTGATTATAAGAAGATAATGAATTATTTCTTGATTTCATTCGTTTATTCATTCAATTCACAGTTACAAGGGTCCGGAATGACTTCTAGTCTATTAGAATCCCCTAGAGTAGTAAAATATATCTTTAGTTCTTTCATATACAACTAGCACTAGTCAATATCTAATATCACATATACGTGTCTTTCTTCCATAACGTAAACCAAGCATTCATCTTAGATTCAATCCTATTCAAGAATCAAGCGTCGAAACATCTAGAAGGGTTGGCTTATAGTTATTCAAATATAGATACCTCAAAAATACTCTCCTAACCGACCCTTTCTAAAATACTCAAGAAAATCCCTTTTCTTGCTGGATTACAGGCGGCATTTTACGAGAGGTTTCTAATCTACCCTTGTGTGATTCTTGTTGAAGCATATACTCGGGGGTGGGTGCAGGGCGGACGATTTTAAAGCAGATTCCCATTCATTAGATAGAGAAGATCACCAAGATTCCGCGATCAGCTGCCGAATTTATTACAATTCCAAGAGCTCGGATCGAATCGGTATTGATACACGGATTCGATCCTAGCTCTCTTATGAGAATGCTCATTGACATTTTTGCATCTCAAAAAACTATAAGAACAAATTTCTAATAAATTGTGCAAGAATCTCTTCAAATAATTCTAAGGCCTATTATCAAGGTTTCGCTTTGCTGCCCTTATTTATATTTCTTGTAATGTATATCAATTAGTTAATTCAAAAACTAGAGAGAGAAGATGGCTATAAACAAATTAAGTTGGAGATGACGCAGGCTTATGTTTTACATGAAAACTCGTTAGAAGCCGTTTTTAGAAGAAAATACCATCCAGAAGGAGCTTTGGCACAAGTAATTCCTTTTATTACGCATTAATTTGATGTATAGTTATTGATCTTTACCTAGTATAATAATTAAATTATAAATCTGATTCAGGTTAAAATAACTAGATTTTAAAATCGTCGGGGGCTAATAGGGATGATCATGGAGCTTCAATTTTACATCAATTTTATGATGGTGACACAAGAGTAGAATAAAGAAAAGGGACTGAGGTAACATTAGCTTTCCGACTAAAACGGCTATTTTCTTGGGTAGTGACGTTAGATTATTAGTGGGACAAATAGTCTTTCCAGATTCATAGCATATAGGAAATTTAATCAATATATTTGTTCGGTTCTTGTTAGGTTGTCACAAGTCAAGAAGGTACAACACAATTAGCACCGACAAAAATTGTAGTTGAATGGTAAGTATTCATTTATTCTTAATTTGAGGTGTTAGATTTAAGTTTAGGTATAAAGTCGTCTTTATTAGAAAGCATCGGAAAATTTTCTGGTGCGAATTTAAATTTAGTCGAGTCATAATACAAATATCAGATATTAAATAAGAAGCCAAAAATAAAAAGTTACAACACAAGCAATGGTCCCATAGCTTTTTGATTTTGTGTTAATTACATTTTATAATCTGAGTTCAAGTTTAATTTTGCAAGTTAATCTCTGGATTACATGTTGATATTTTTTAGATGATTTAATATACATAGTGTTATAATTTTATTGGTCACGGGTTTGAGCCGTGAAAGTAGCCAATGATGCTTGTATTAAGGTAAGTTATCTATACTACACTTCATGGGGTGCGATCCTTTTTTAGATCCTACTTGAATGCGGATACTTTGTGCACCGAACTGTCCTTTTAGTGTTGTAATTTTTTTTTTCTTAAGCTATCCATAAATATCAGTAGTTAACTCTCTAATAATCATAACATTTCCAGGAAGCATCTTTATGAATTATAATTTTTTCTTTTCTTTTTCCTCTTTTAAAGAATATCAACATCCAAACTATGTCCGTTATTCGTGGGTTGTTTGTAGCCTTCACTTTTTCACATCCTATGTGCACCTATAACATTATGGCTTCTTTTCTCTACACATAGGAAATTTTAGGCACGAGACTAGAAGATTGTTAGGTATTGCTACCCCAGAGGCAGGTATCTTTTTTGGGGGGGAAAATTTAGTTGATACTCACCCAAATCTTAGCTATTATCAAAGAAATTATTACTACATTTTCTGATAAGACTACAACACGAAATTCATTGTAGGATGCTAAATTTCAATGCCCAGCCCCCACAGAGAGGAAAACTGGGTAAAGTGAAAGAAAATCTTGTTGAGAAGCTTCAACTATGGTATAACTGAATGTTCTAGAAGGTGCGAGAAAAAGAGAAAGCTTAAGAGAAATTAGTTCTATTAGTAACCTTCAAGGAAGAGAATGAACACTAGTAAAAAATATTAGCCAACTATTTTATTTATACTTATACAACTAACTAACTATAGGTAATTATAACTTATTATTGTTAACTAATAAATAGCTGGGACCCACTATACTCAACACTTCCCCTCAAGTTGAGGGATAGAATATATTTTTCATTCCCAGCTTGCCTAATAGGTATTCATGTTGTGGCTTGCAAAGACCCTTAGTTAATAGATCTGCCAGCTGCTCTGTTATCCTGATGTGTTGTGTTCGAATCAAGCCTTCTACAATCTTTTCTCTCGCAAAGTAGCAATCAACATCGATGTATTTGGTTCTCTCATGGAAAATAGGATGAGCTGCAATTTATATAGCAGCTTTACTATCACAATGAAGCTCAAGCTGCACCAGTTCAGTTCCCAGCTCCTTGAAGAGTCCCGTTATCCACACAACCTCTTCTATGGTTGCAGCCATACTTCGAAATTCAGCTTCAGTAGAACTTCTGGACACAGTTCCCTGCTTTTTAGACTTCTATGATTTCAGTGCTTCACCAAATTTCGCTACATAGGCTATCACTGATCTCCTGGTCTCCACACAAGCTCCCCAATCAGAATCACAATATGCACACAAGTACTTGCATGCCTTTACAGGCATGAACAGTCCAAGTTTAGTTTCAGTCTTGATATATCTTACTACTCTTAAGGCAACCTCCATGTGAGACATATTAGGTACGTGCATATACTGACTGAGTACTTGAACCTCAAAGGTAACGTTAGGCCTTATCATGGTTAAGTATAACAATCTACAAACTAGCCTCCGATAGCCTCCTTTGTCTTCAAGCTCCTTATCAACTATAGTACTGTCATTTTGTATTTGCTTGTCAAATTCAATGGATGGGAACGTATGGTTGAATTTTAAAGGTGTAGTTGTTGGCTTTTCACCCGCTAGACCTAGCTCATATACTAGTTCTAGCGCATTTTTTCTTTGGCACATAACTATGCCTTCTTGAGATCCGGAGAACTCAAGGAAGTATTTAAGTTCACCAAGATCTTTCATCTTGAACCTCTCTGCAGATCTTTTCTGACTTGTTTGATCAAGTTTAGACTACTTTCAGTTACTAGGAGGCCATCCACATAGACTAGAATGACTACTAGCTCCGAGTCCACCTTCTGTGTAAAGAGAGAATAATCATTTTTGAACAAATCCCATATCAACCAAAGCTTCAGTTAACTTCATATTTCACTGTCTAGGAGTCTGTTTCAATCAATACAGTGACTTATGTAGTTTGCATACCTACTGACCTCCTCCTAGCTTGAAAAGCCATCACGAACATACATGTACACTTCTTCTAGAAGGTCTCCTTGAAGAAAAGCATTGTGAACATCTATCTGAAACACATACCAACCAGAAGCAGCAACCAAGGCAACTACAGCACCTACAGTGACCATTTTAAGTACTGGAGAGAAGGTTACTGTATAATCTAAACCTTCATGTTGGCTGTAACCTTTAGCCACCAACCTGGCCTTGTATCTTTCCACCTCACCAGAGGACTTGTATTTGACCTTAAACATCCACTTGCAGCCTATAGGGACCTTCCCAAGAAAAAGAGGAACAATGGACCATGTGTTGTTCTCTTCAAGAGCACTGATCTCAGCTTGCATAGGCTCAACCCACTTGGGATCCCTACTGGCTTCTGAGAAAGACCTGGGTTCCACAATGGCTGAGAATGCAACAAGAGAAATCATGTAGGCAGGGGACAAGTAATCATATGCCACATAGTTGGATATTGGATAAGGGCAAGCTGACTTCTTTGGTGGAACAATATAGTCTGCTAACCACACATATGGTTTGGTAAGCCTAAAAGACTTTCTGAGTGCTATAGAGGGAGCACATGGTTCACAGACTGATACATGAGGAGAAATAGGTGTGGACATATGAGACTGACCACAAGTGAGAGGAACTGAGGTGGTAGGAGAGGGAGTACCAACAGTATCAACATTATTTAGGCTTAGAGGTACTACAGGTAAGGAAGCACCACCAGGTGAAACAACTGGCTAAGCAGATTATTTTACAAACTCAAACACAGGAAATAAGGGAGATACACCAGAGGACATATGCTTGAATGGGAACACTTCCTCCTTGAATACAGTCTCCTTGTTGACAAAAAATCCTTTGGAGCATAAGTCATAGAGGACATAGCCCTTCTGAGAGGATGAGTAGCCCATGTGAACAGCTGGGATTGCTCTGGGATAAAATTTATCCCCTTTCTTCACATTAGTGGCATAACAAAGACTCTAAACACCCTAAGATGTTGTAGATATAGACTCTTTTGGAAGAGCTTTTCAAAGAGAGATTTGCCTTGTAATAGAACAGTAGGCAATCGATTCAGAAGATATACTACAGTAGATACACATTCTTCCCAGAATCTTAGAGGCAAAAAATCTTGAAATTTGAGTGCTCTAGCTATGTTTAGAATAGATATGCGTTTTCTCTCAATAACCCCATTCTGTTAAGGGGTATATGTACAAGAGCTCTGATGTACTAGACTTTGATTCTTGAATAAGGTCTGCATTTAGTCATTAAGAAACTGAGTTCCATTGTCTGTTCTTAAGCATTTGAGTCTGCTGTCAAACTATGTAGAGACTATTGCTACAAAGTTTTTCAACACTTCAATAGTATCTGATTTAAATACAGTAGAAATAGCCAAGTGTATCTGGAATAGTCATCTACCAAAGTTAAAAATATCTCTTGCCATCATGAGTAGGCACTCTATAAGGTCCTCAAACATCACCATGCACAATGTCAAATATAGATTTAGAGCAAGAAGAGCTAACAAGGAAATGTAGTATTGATTGCGTGGCTATGGGACACACAGTACAATGATGTTGCCTTCACTGCATACTATGCAAAGCATCTACAGATCTCAAGACCTTTAAAGGAAGATGACCTAACCTTTGATGCCACAAGGAGGATATAGCACAAGACTTATCACCTACTAGGTTACTATATTTATTGATGTCACTTGAAATGGTATTTACAATTAAAGTAGAATGAGACATTGGTCGAGGAGGGCTTGTTGGCTAAATACTTTCCTGTCTTCTGCCTTGAGGATGTATAGGCCCAACTCTTCCTTACCAATTTCCAATACCTTCCCACTTTAGAGTTCCTGAAAGACACAGAAGTCAGGGTAAAATGCTGCCAAACATCTCAATTCTTTTGTGAGTTTAGATACTGAGAGAAAATTATATTTGAACGCTGGAATGTGAAGAATGTTCTTTTCTTTCTTATCCTTGAAAAGGAACAAATACCAGTATGAGTAATAGACACCGGTTCTCTAATTGGTAAATGAACTTTGCTCCTAGCATTCTCTACTATTTCATCATACTTCTCTAGCAGGTTCAAACTATAGACCATATGGTTTGTAGCACCTGTGTATATTATGCAGTTACTATGCACCAAACTTGTCATAAATGCACGTACAACCTACAGTGACAACATTGGCTATAGGTTCAGCTTCCTTGTCCTTGTTCAACAGATGCAGAATCTGTTGATACTGCTCCCGAGTAAAGAAGTGAGCTGGAGTAGTTGATGCCTGATATCCTTGTTCTTGTTACTCTGAAGCTGGAATACCAGAACTGGTCACACTATTAGCCTGAGCATTTAGAGCTCCTCCTTTCCTCTCGTTTTCAAAGTCAGAAGGATAACTGTGAAGCTTGAAACAGTTTTCTCTAGTATGACCCTTATATTTGCAGTAATCACACCAAACTGTGGCTTTTACCAAGGAGTTTCTAGGTTTATAACCTCCATTAGAGCTAGTATAAACCTTATTGCTCAACGTAGTTGCATCATTACTTTAAGCATATACATCATTTCCACCAATTCTCTGACTATCTACATTGACTATCAGAGCATAAGCTTGGTTCAGATTAGGCAAAGGTCGAGTCATGAGAATCTGATTTCTTGCATTCTTGTAAGATTCATTTAGGTCTGTCAGGAACTGATATAATTTTTGTATGTTCTACAGGTTTCCTTGATTTAGCACAACCACAAATAGAAGGTGGAGTTAAGGTTTCATACTCATCCCAAAGTTCTCTAAGTTTAGTATAGTATAAAGAGACAGAGGATATGCCTTGAGTTAATGTGGCAATTTTCTTGTGCAAATAACAGGCCCTAGATGCATTATCTTTATCAAATCTCTCATTAAGATCTTCCCACACTATGTGTGCAAAAGAAGTATAGATTAACAAACTAATTAAGCTTGGTGAAACAGTGTTCACTATCCAAGCAAGCACAATAGCATTGTATCTATCCCATAATTCATGTAAACTAGGATCATATTTGTTTATTCTAGAAGTGCCTAGGACAAAGCCTAAATTGTTGTTACCATGAATACGATTTTCATAAATCTGCTCCAGATAGAATAGTTTTCTGAACCTTGAAGTTGAATAGAAATTAGCACAGAACCTTGAGTATCAGAAGGATGAATTTAGAGAGAGTGATTATGGTTGACCAACTCTGTAGTAGGCATAGACATTGAAGCGGCAAATTGAGAATCAACAACCTCTTCATTGATCGACATTATCACAGTACAAATTGCTTCAAAAAAACTTCATAAATTTTTTAATCTCACTCGAAATTAGGCACTATCTGACTGTGATTCAACTAGAAAATCGAAATTCTCAAACCTAGGTTGAGCGAGAAGTCTTATGTGTTAAAAAGTAGCTCGATCGATTGATACGAATGAGAAACTTCTATACAATTGAATTACTCAAGTTCTATCACACCTGAGCTTAAGGAAATCAAGCACCTAGCTCTGATACCATGTTGAGAAGCTCAACTATGGCAGAGCTGAGTGTTCTAGAAGGTGCAAGAATGAGAGGAAAGCTAAGAGAAGCTATTTCTATTATTAGCCTTCAAGGAAGAGAACGAACATTAGTACAAAATGTTAGTCAACTACTCGATTTATACTTGTACAACTAACTAACTCTATGTAGTTATAACTAATTATTCTTGACTAATAAATAGCCGGGACCCACTATACTCAACAAATCCATAGATTTTTCTTAGTTTTAATTGAATTCGATCCAAAATAAAGGTGTATATAACTTTAAAGAATATATGTCTGAATAAAAGCATAGGGATAATCCACCTAACAACTTCATGTTGATGTGAAAGTTACTTTTTAGATTGATAAGAATGAATTCATTGTCCGGGCATAGCAGGATGAACCAATTTTAATAAGTGTTAGTTTACCCTAGCATAATTGGTGCTAACCATATTAAGGCTACCGGAGGGAAAAAATTTCTAAATGTCTAAGGTTCAGAAGTAGATGATAAATGCCACCATGTCGCAAGACCAATTTGATCCTCTCTCCTAAAGATCTAAGATGGCAGAATTTTGGGAGAGCCGCGAATTCTAGCAATTATCGTGATTCCAACTACCGTTTGTCACTCCTCCCTTTTTGGCGAGACTTTACTAAACTCTTTTTAATGGATAGAAGGCCTAATAAAACTCGAAAAGGGGTTTTCAATTTTGAAAGTGACACAGATAGGATTTGAAAGGGAAAATTTAGAGTCGCCACCTGACAATTGATTCCGGTGTGTCAGGCCACCATTTTAAAACTTAGACTCAAAGCCAAGTTCGCACCAGAGATTTGAAAAAAGGGGTTCATTTGACTCGGGGAGAAGGTATTAGGCATTTCCCCGGGTCCCGTGAAAGACACGGTTGCGTACTCGATTTAGTTGGCTTTTAATACATTTGGATTGAGATAAAAAAAAAACACAGGAGGCGTGAGGTCATTCCCACCTAATAAAGAAGAAAAGCAGAATTAAAATACTACGAGTTTCACTTTTGGTGTTCACATACAAATACCTCGGGGCATTCCCCGGAATCTCAAATACATAAGTCCTTCGGGGCATTCCTCGGATAAATTTAACTAAGGAATGACCTCTCACCTCAAAAATTAACAAACGTCCTAGTATTGCCTACCCAAGTATGATCGGCCTGAACATGCTACTAGCAAGCAATGTTATAAAAATAAGAAAATGAGATCTAAAATAAAGAAAAATAAAACTTCAGTTCATGGCCTCGTTCTTTTAACTTTTATTTCATGCATTGAACCAAACCTGACCCAAAAGCCCACGAAAAGACAGAAGAAGGGAAAAATGGTATCAATAGTAGGGATATGCGAACCGCATACTGCACATAAAGGTTGCAGATAAGAACAAGATCTTAGGCAGAGTTCGATGTCAGAAATGCGATTCTATATGCGATCGCAAATCATGTCTGCGAGCCGCAGATTACACGTCGAGATCGCAAATTCAAACAGAGTCCTAGGCAAGGTTCAAAGTCAAGAATGCGATCTCATCTGCGATCGCATAACATGTTTGCGAGTCGCAGAGGATACCGCAAACCAAACACGAAGTTCACCCAGGAATGAAATGCGATTCAAGATGCGGTCGCATTTATGCAATGTTGACTACAAACCATGAATGCGGTGAGTGACTGAAACTAAGGTTAAGATCTGCGAAAATCAAGTTAAAAAATGCGGACCGCATATCAGTTATGCGGTCGCAGATTCAACCCCAAACACAGCTTACTCCTATGTTTCTGTTTCAATCTTGGTTAGAATATTGTGTTTGACATCAACTATTTTACTCTATTTACTAAAGTTTGATTTGAATGTCTTGATTCATAGAGTTAACAATCTAGACACAAATATTCAAAGCTTTATCAGACTTCAATCATCCAAATAGAGTAAACGAGGATCAAGAAATGAACCTTTAAAAGAGTTCCTACTGGTTTTGAAAGTCGATATCAGCAACGGGACAGCGAACCAAAATCGGAACTCGGACTGGCGAATTGAAATCGAATCCCAACACCTACTCGATCGCGAAGAAAGCAGAAGTATGGGTGTCTCTTTTTTGGTTTTCTGAAGTTTTTGGAGAAAGAAAACTAAATCCCTCTCTCGATTTTTTGTTCCTCATTTCTCTCCTCTCTTTCTGTGATACTCTTCCCCTAAAGCCCTCTGAAAAACTCAGAGTTCTTCTCCTCCTTTTAACCTTCTCTTCTTGCTCTCCAAGAAAAACTAACTCCCTTCCTCTCCAAGAATAATTCAAATATGTTATAATCGAGTGCAGGATCGTGGGGGGTGGAGAGTGTGTGTAAGAGGAAAATATTCTGTCAGAGTTCGTTATATGTCGGGCAGAGAGAGAAAAATGGGGTTGGGTCATTGGGTTGCTGAATTTGAATTTGCGCTTCAAAAATTTGCCAAACTTGGGTCAGAACAAGCTGAAAGTCTAATTTAAAATACCCATAAATAAGACTTTTGATTGAATTAAATAAAACATGGTTAAAGATAAAGTTGGGACTATATATTTTTGTATTTTTAATTTTTGTACCTGAAATAGAATTAAATTTAATAAAGAGGTGAATTCCTATAGAAATAAGCTCGAATAATTATTCTAAAAATATTATAACTATTAAAGATGATTCTAATATGCGGATCAAAATTTACATGTCTACACCATTTACACCAACAGTTTATCCAGCCTTTCTTACATTCTTGATAAAATTTCATCTTAAATAAGAAAAAAAAGAAGAATGAAAAAACAACTTATTAGATTCTATTGAGCATGTTCTACGTACCATGAAAAGAAGGACTTGTTATGACTTTATTATTATTAATTCTAAATTGAGGGCTAGCAATGTCCAATCTAATCATTGAAGTTCAACATCATATATACATTTATCTCTTTCCCTAATTTGAAGCTAGATTTATCATTTTCTCCAAAGAAGAAAGAACATTAATGTCATACTATAATTTAAAACAGCCATTGTTCTAAATAATTGCAGTTTCGTAAAGTGACAACTTTCCATTTTTGGGGATACATGAATTTTTTTGTAATCTGGAAGACATTATTAAAACTACCCATCCATGAATATGTGATTTGACTAAACGAATGAGTTTCACTATCAATTGCTTTCTATATCTTTGTTTTACTTCCCCAATTGGGACAGAGAATCTAATTTGAAGAAGTTTTGTGTAGAGGCTAAAAGAAGTAGAAAATCCTTGTTTGTAAACTATCATCGAAGTTAAAACCATATATAGGCAGTTGATATATTTTTAAATTTAAATTATATACATCAGATAATCCTAAGAAGGTAAGTCTTAGAGCAATGGTAAAATTGATTTTGTATGACCTATAAATCACATGTTCAATTGTTGGAATCAACCATTGATGCTTGTGTTAAGGTAGGCTGCTTAATTTACACCCCTTGGGGTGCAGCCCTTCCCCTGACACTGCGCGAATGCGAGATGCTTTGACCTATAGGTCACGAGTTCAAGCCGTGAAATCAGTCATTGATGCTTGCGTCAAGGTAGGCCAGCTAAATTATACCCCTGGGGTGTAGCCCTTCTTGGACACTGTGTGAATGCGAGATGCTTTGGCCTATAGGTCACGGGTTCAAGCCGTGAAATCAGTTATTAATGCTTGCGTCAAGGTAGGCTGCCTACATTATACCCGTTGAGGTATAACTCTTCTCCGAACCTTGCGTGAATTCAAAATGCTTTATGCATCGGGCGACCATTTTCTACGTTAGAAAATGCAAAGATTTTTTACACTTCAATATAGTCTGTGATAATATGTTAGTTGCTATTTTTTCAGGTTATCAAGTGATGTTTATTATAGATATATATTTTATTCATAATTGTCATATATGTGATTTGGTTGAGTAGATATTCTTTTACCCTCAGTATATAAAAACTAAACTCATTCTTTATTATTTTAATTTTAAGCTTGTTTTGAGAGTGCAACCAGCTCTTCTGATCAATTTTAAGCTGCAAAAATGGGAACCGATCTCGTTCTTTTTGCAAAGTCTAAGGATTTCTCAACTCATAAAAGATTATTTTACGAGGAAAAAGAAGACTATATAAGTATTTCAAGACTTTTTACTAGCTAAACTCGAAAACACAATTTGTACCAATATCACCTCAATTTTATCAATTAACCTAAACTACAGTGCCTACATATAAACATTGACTCTCATTTTATGCAATGAAAAGAATGAAAAAATACATCAAATACAATGAAAAGAAAAGATGTAATTTCCCTACTATAATTGTAGTCATACCAAATTATTCTTTCCGTCTTATTTTATGTGAAGGTAATTGATTAGAAATATAATAAAAGAGAAAAAAAGATTTTTAAAATTTATAATTTAAAAACAAACCCTCACCTTAAAAATAAAAACATAACTTAAATTATTTCTATGCGTCAACTTTTTCGAAACATACTAAAAAGAAAGAGTTACCCGTATTTTTAAGATATATATATATATATATATATATATATATATATATATATATATAACTAACGTATGCAATTTGATTCATCTGACCAGTTAATTTTATATTTTTTTCCTAATCTTAATATGATTTACAGAATTTCCTTCTTACTGAATTTAGAAAATCCATAAACGTTGCTAGGGGTATTCACGATTTGGTTTGGATCGGTTTTTCCCTAAAAAGAAGCCAAAACAAGTAAGCCGGTTCTTCAAATATTGAAACCAAACCAAACCAATTAAGTCAATTTTTTGCCGATTCAGTTTTTGTCGGTTTTGTTCGATTTTTCAGTTTTTTGGTTATTTATTTATTTTTTCTTAAATATGAGACATACACTATCAAACACATATTCCAGAGACTACATTTTCAACGTAACGCTATCAAACCAATTGCTCTTTGAAAATTCTATCATTTATCAAGATATATTGATGATAATAGAATCAACTAGTTATGAACAATTTAAGTACTAAAAATCGATTATTTTTAATGTGAAACAAATTCTTGTACTTGGCAAAAGAAAACTACCAATCAAACTAGAATATAAAGGCAAGGAATTAGAATATTATAATACCAAAAAACTAGACTAAAAATATAAACGATTAATATGTACCATAAAATTTTAGAAAATTTATATAAAGATATACATATATATAGGTGTAATAACAAATTTTAATAGCTATTTTTACAGTTGATTGGTTTTTAAAGTTTAAAATTAAAATCAAATTAAATCAAACCTAAAAAAGTATCGATTTTTTTATGATCCGTTTTCGATTTGGTTCGATTTTTAGAGTTATATGAACACCCCTACACGGGACACATGTGACAACTACCCCCGTTAGTCACACCAAATCTAAAGTCTATATATTCACATTATAGTCACGCTTTTAAACCCTCTCGATCTTTCCAAAATTTTGCAGAAAGCATATATCTTTTCCACGTGTCATCATCCTACTCGTCACTTTCCGCTATAAATATCATCTTTCTCCCTTCTCAGTTCTCTCTAGTCTCGCATTTCCATTTATTGCGGCTGTCTCTAATTCGCTTGGTGCAGGTCGGGACAAATTCGCCGGCGGCAATCACGGCGGCGGTGATTATTCTACGAAGCTTAGATGTACGAAGTTATCAACAATGTTCTTTTGCGGCGAAATTTGGGTCCCGCCTTGCATCAACTGAATTGGAGACTGCTGTGAATTGAATACTTCGAGATTGATTTCAGCTAATTCAGCTTCCTTCTGCATCGATCTAATATCTTTTGCCATTTGTTTCCCCTCAGGTTTCATTAAACTGTTTCAGTTTGATTCCAATTGTTATGTGTGTGTGTGTGTGTTCTTCTTCTTAGTACTTCAGATTTGATTTGCCTGGATCTGACTTTTTAGATTGGTGACTGTGTAATAATTCGACTGCTAGATCTTGCTTTTATATATATCGATTTAAGTTATATACATCAGAGTATAAAAATCTATTTAGACTGAGGATAAGTTAGTTACTATTTTTATTAGATTATCAATTAATGCTTATTGATAGATTAACATGTAATTACCTAATAAGTAATCTGATTGTATACATAAGTTTTACACCATCACTGTACAGAACTTGAACTCTTTATTTTATATAGTTCTCAGGATGTAGGAGATAGTGGTACACTGGTACTTGAGTAGTGATTGCTGAAAGTGAGATTTGACAATTCTGATGCCATTGATGAAGTACAGATTTCCGATTTTAGAATGCACTTAAAGATATAGTTTATCCAATCTGTTTCATTTTATTTGAGTTGTTCTGATAAAGATTGACACCTTTAATACATTTGAGAACACTTTAGTCATAAGATGTTTGAAAAGTCATAACATGTTTGCAAAGTCTTTTCTTTATTAGTATTCCTGGTCGATCACGGTTATATGAAAGGAAACCAAGGAGCATAATATTTGGTGATTTGAGATAAAGTGTGATGATTCTTTCTTATTGGATTATCAATGGCGACCTTCCAAGTATTTACGATGTTTTCTGTGATTTAATGATGCGTCCCTACGCATATCAGATGGATGGACTGTAAAAACTATAAAGATTTAATTTATGATTTCTGGAGATATTGTTTTACTTTGTATGACTCCTTCAAAAAGATTGACACTTTCATTTATTTGGAATTCTTTAGTCGTAACATCTTCTAAATGTCTAATCTTTATTAAAATTCCTGTTCGATCACGGTTACATGAAATGAAACCAGGGAGAATGATATTTGGTGATTTGAGATGAAGAGGCGTGTGAGGTAATTCTTTCTAATTGGATTATGATACAATCCCACTTTTGAAGACTTATTTTAGAAGAAAACATGAAAGAGGAAATAAGATTTGTGCAGCTTTGACCAAGTGCAACTTCTCTCCAGCATGAAGAAACTGCCTTAGGAAGAAAGTGCCTCATCAATTCTCTCCAGCAGTTACCAAATATTCCTACCTACTATCTGATTAGGCTTTACAGTTTTCTGTTATTTTAAACAATATGTATTCTACAAATATCTAGTCAGGCTTAGTTTTAAGGGCATTTAATGTTTGTCTAAATATTAGTATCGGGGAGTTTTGTCCACTCCATACGGACAAATTTGTCGGTTGTAAATTGTGTTTAAGATTCTTGCGCAATCTATTGCCAATAGTAATTTCCTTCTCATCTCAATTTCTTTCATAAATTTTCAGCATCTAACAGATTATCAGTGGCCACCTTCCAAGTTTTTACCATGTTTTCTGTGATTTAATGATGCGTCCTTGCGTATTCAGATGGATGCAGAGTGTAAAAACTATAAAGATTTTCTTTGATTTCTGGTGATACTGTTTCATTTTGTACGACACCTTCTAAAAGATTGCCACTTTTATAAATTTGGAAACTCTTTAATCGTAACGTGCTCCAAAATCTTTCTTTCTTAAACTCCTGGTAAATCAAATGTTTATTCAATGATCAGGGAAGAATCATGTTTGGTGATTTGAGATGAAGCATATGAGATAATTCTTTCTTATTGGATTATCAATTTCCACCCTCCAAGTTTTTATGGAGCTTTTTTGATTTAATGAAGCGCTGTTATATATATATCTGATGGGTTGAGTGGCAAAACTATAAAGATTTGGTCTTTGATTTCTGAACTGTTAGCATCAAGTTTAGATGGTATATTTTATCTCTCATGGAATGTGAATTAAGAGAAAATTAGTCAAAGAGGTCCTGCTTTACTAACACTTTTTTATCTTGGGATTGCAGCAATTTTATACTTTGGCAACTGTTACACTTAGGTCATATCTGAGGATGTATAGACATTTCAAAATTTTATCTCAAATTGGTCATACAGGTTACTGATGGGACAATGTATGTTGCTATGAAAATGGGAAGGAACTTTGAGAAGAGATCACAGTTTGTATTTGAACTAGATGGAGAGTCATGGTCATAAAAAATGTGTGGAATAAAAAAAAATGGAAAAACTTAAACATTTAATGTTGTCATTCTGCAGATTTAACTGCAAAATCATCACCAAAATAAAATGGGAGTTCTTGTATGGCTGCTCTGTTCTTGGATTTGAGCTACACTAAGCCTTATCCTATGGACATTCACTAGTTTTATTTTCTACAGTTACTTGAAAGTATGAATGAACATCGTCTCCTGATTCCTAGCTTTGCTCTTGCCGAAGGAGTTTGGTTGTTTGGTTATCTCATGTAAATTGCTTGAAAACAAAGAATTGCTTGTGGAAGTAACATTAGAGTATGAATTTAGATAGCTATTCAAATATGAATGAGGTATGCTGCTTGACAGTTTAGATACCACTTAACTGTGGTATAAAGCAGAGACATGCGCATTATGTAGAAGTGCTTCCACACACACAAAAAAAGAAAAAAGAAAAAAAGAAAAAAAAACCTATGTGTATTTTTTTTCTTCTGTACGCAGTATCCTCTAGTTTATAAAATATTATTCTCATGAACAAAGGCCTGCGTATGCAGTTGTTTCCTTTCAGTTTTCCTTTTTGCCCTAACTATTAGTAAAATGTTTCTCATTTTAGTCTCTAAGATATATATGTTATCTGTTGTTTTTGTAGAAAGTGAAGCTAGGAATCTTGTATTGGTGTTGTATTTGCTCTGTAAACATAGGTACAACTGTCTTCTTGGACTGATGTAGGAACTGTAGCAAGAAGGGAATATGTTGCTGCTGGCAAGATTTCAGGAATATAAGACCACTGGCTGGTGTGGACCATAGGTAAAATTTTAAATTTATACTGCAAATTGAAAGAAAAATTTAAAAGTACCACAGATTCTATGGTTATATATCAGACACTGTTACAATTTCTTAGAATTTCAATATTCTCTACAATATTGTTATCTATTTTGTTTAAAAGGAGAATTATGAAAAGAGATTACAGTTTCTAAGGAATTGTGAGAAAGGGCGTTATTTCAAAGTTCAAAACTTATTCAAAGAACTATCTAAAGAAAAGTTTACATGGAGCACATACGTATAAGAGCCTAAGTTTTGAAAGCTTAATTAAAAGCAGCATACCTAACTTCTTGTACTGCAAAACCTTGGGATGCTACTGTATAAGATATATATATAGGCACGTGGAACTCTGGAAAATTATTTAGTTAATGGTATAATATAGGCAGGTTGCCTTCTTATGAATCTTAGCTAAAATCAATATTGTACGCTAATCAAAAGTCAAAATGACTTTAGAGATCTGCTTTGTAAGAGTTGAGTTGTAAGTTTTGACTTTCGACACACTAGCTAATTACACCAGGGATGCTACTTTTATTTTGTATAGCTTTCTATTTCTAAAGTATCGTTTCAAGAATTCAAGAACATTAGTGGTTTACTGAAAAATTGATCTTCAGGTCTAATTAATTAATTGCACTTCTGATGGGATCATTGGTTGTTCATTGCTCTTAGTTCAGGTGAGCAATCGGTATCCCTCCTTTAATTGTTTTTTAGTTCACTACTTGAAATTATACAGGGAAAATGATAAGTAGCCCCAATGTGGCAAAATGTGTGTACATTCTCTTTGAGGGAGTGAGAAGCCACAAAAACTTACTAGTCTTTTTCTTTTTCTTACTCTTTTGTCTTTTATTTCTTTTCTTCTCCTGATGACAAAGCCACCATTGAAAGGTGTTGAGCTCTATTTTCAGCACCATTCCCTTTAAAAAAAAAAATTGTGTTTTGACTTTAGATGGGTATTTTTTCTCCAATCTTTTATAGGTTTATTCTTATCTTTGTATTAGCAAAAAAAATAATTTTAAATCTGATTATATGTATAAGTGTCATCTTTTTATTTGATATTACAGTTAATTAATTATGACATAAACTTAAACTAACATTTTTTCCTTTTTCGGAAATATACAATTGTTTTCTTAAATATTCGGCAGCAACGACGATAACAAAATTATCATACAGGAATATTAGTGATCTTAGCATTTACCCTCTTTTTACGGACGAGTCAAGCAAGTCCAGGAGAGTGAATCGTCGAACTCAAAACTGGAAAATTTAAATTTTGGTCTTCATTGTTGTCATGGTGTTGCTACTTATGAAATAATAGAATAATAAATCAAAAGAAGGAATATAATGAGAGAAAAAAAAAGGAATAATAAAATATACAAATTAAATGGCAGGCGAGTATGTTTTACCTCTCAAGTAAAATCTGGTTATAACATTTTAAAGAGATATTTGTACTCCACTTAAAATAGTTCAGAGGGGTAATAGAACTCCCGTAAAGGAAAGGTGTGTAGTAGGAACTTCAGTCATAGGTAAAGCGGTACTAATGCCTTTTTGGCATCGCGCATCTTGGCTTTGCAACATCTTGCTTGAGGCAGATGAAAAAAGCGGTTGATTGCTTGGATTTGTTGCGCCCAAAAGGACAGAAGAGTTTGGGTTGAATTTTCTTCGATTGTGTAGGATCTATATGTTTCAAGGAGATGAGACGATTGGTGCAGCTGTTTTGGGCACAGAGGACCATATATAGGTCCGAAGCTTGCCACCTTAATGTGGTTCTTTATGGTCGGACAGAAAGACAAACAATGCAAAGACGTGACCCATGCCTCGACTAAGTAAAGTGTTTTTACCCCTTACCTCTAGTTTCATAGCAGGTTATTTTTTGGATCAGATAGAATTGATTTATTTCTTGCATTATAGAAAAACCACCTAAGAATTGATTTATTTCTTGCATTATAGTACAGACTCATAAGCATTTACTGCCTCCTATTTTCCATTTTAATGATTAAATTATTGTTCAGTTTATACACAGGTGACCCCTATTAACTATGGTGGATTTGCCATTGGATTAGGAGTTAATCATACAATGATGACGCCCTATGGCTTTAAATTGTTTCTAAATGTACTAAGTGAATTTATCCATTTAAATGCTAGGTAATTGCCATGCATTACATGGGCACACATCACTCAATAAATATGATGAGCAGTCGAGTCCACAAATGCATGGATAGCCATGGAAGACAGGTTGATCCAGTGCTCATTTTTATTTTTATTTGCAAATAAACAGATGAAAGCCAGTAGATCAATAATGTTGGGCTAAACTAGCTCGAATACAGTCTTAACATGGTGTGACATTGTCCCCTTCGGACCTAGCCCGTACAGTTTTTTTCAAAAGTTTTCACACCATTAAGAGATCTCACACATTATATGTGGTCTTTTCGGCTATCAACGTGAGATTTTGTTCGCACACTAAACAAATTAAAACCAGGTCATGGTTCAATTGGAAGATTCGAGTTATTAACTGCGTTTCTATGGAAATATCGTACGATTGCACTTGATATACACCCCGAAGTTGATTTTGGATGGGGAAAGCCTATTTTGGGTAGGGCTGCTAATGCTCTCTCTTTTATTACCCTTTTTTGTGCCATTCAACAAGTAACAGTGGAGAGAAAGGTATTGTAGTAGCTATAAACTTGCCTCCACAAGCGATGGAAAAATTTCAAGATGTTATCCAGAATATGACTAGTGAAATTGTAGAAACCATCCAACTAAAATCAAAGATCTAGTTAGCCTGTCTGGTATTATTAAGATAATGACATATGTATTTGAATACACATCTCATCATTAAGATTTTGTTTCTATATTTTGAACAGTAAATAATTAAGATTGTTTGCTTTCCTAATATATGAATTTGTATGATTTTATTTATTTAAAAAACTAAGAGTACTAAATATAAATTTCAAATAAATAAGAATTAAATATTATGTACTACAGAAAATTTTAATTTACATGGTGTTACAGAACTGTTTGTTCAATCAAACAAATACTAAAAGCTAGTGGCGGTGGCAACTGACGATAGTGGTAGTCGAGAATGATTGGTGAAGGTGGTTAGTGAAGCTGGTAAAGTTGGTGAAGTTGCATTGGCATCAGATGGCCATAAGTAAAACTAGCCGTGGCATATGGTTCTCTTGACCCCATGTATTGTGGCAATCGGGCGATTATTCAGTATTTTCAATGTAGTGCTTAAGTTTATGTGTAAAAATATACTAAAATTTTAATAAATAATAAATATAAATTCTTAATTTTAAATATATAATGAGTTAAATGCTAAAAACCTTAAAAATTAAACCTATAAAATTTAAATTTTAAACCGCTTATATTCTTCCCCCCAGTTGGAAAGTTTGGTGGAGTTCCTAGCAACGGGCTAGATGTGTTATAACTCACGAAGAACCAGCACACTCGGCTGTTCTGTGTGTATAGTTGGGGTTGGCCCGTGTATGCCCGAATCGGATCTCCTCTTGTGAGCATCTGGTAATCAGTGATGAAGTCAAGTATTTATACAAGGGGATTTAAAAAAAATTTAGGATATTATAGCTGGATTTGAATCTATGACCTAAAGTAATTTTTGAACTCCTTTTGTCATTGCATTCTGATTCTTTTTTCTACGGAAAAGGACCTAAACTATCCTATTATTTACTAAATAATTTATAAATATTCTCTGTCCATTTATCCGTTCGAAAAAGCACATAACGTTAATTCTGTTAACAAAAATACCCTCGTGTTTAGTGGCAGAGGTGAGATTTTTATTTAATGATGTAGCAGTCTTTTACCGGGCCGCGTGGTAAACTCTGTTCGAAACAAAAAAAAAGGTCTTTTTCGACCCATTTACACATAAATGGCAGAAGGAAGATTCTTTCCATTCTCATATATTGACTGAATTAATAAGTTGATTGGTTTTCTTCCAATTCTTGCTTTTTTAATGTTGGTTTTGTTCTAGATCTCATACTGCTTGCCTCTTTTTTGTATCTTCTACTTGGGGCAATATTTAATTTTTAGAGTACCTATTTTTACTTTAGTTGTAAGGACACTGAAATATTTACGAGCTAGATGAAGGTGAAGAGGAGAAAGAAAAGAGGCTTCTGCGGGGAAGAGAGAAAAATATCTATTATAATCAAGATAAGAAGGTAGCATTTTGCCTAATTATTTGTTTAACTTTTAAATTTATCATGACATTATATACGTTATGATTGGAGACACCAATACTTTACTGGCTTTAGGAAAAGCAATCGATGTCTGAGGAGTATCCTCTCTTTACTGTTTCGACGGTATCTGTAGCATAGTTTTTCGATTGTGTTGTCATTTGCCTACAGTACTTGGTGTTCGGATCAGGTAAATCGGTCGAAAAAAATCCATTTTTTTAGAACCTAGCTTGTCATGTGGCTCAGTAAAAAACTGCCACGTTATTAAATAAAAATCCCACAAGTTCTGCCATTAGACGAGAGGGTATTTTTGTTAACCGAATCAACGTCGTGTGCTTTTCGGACGAATAGATGGACGGAAGGTATTTATAAACCATTTACTAAACAATAGGAGTAGTTTAAGTTTTTTTATGTCAAGAATGTTCAACAACTTGCATATAATCTGAAAAAAATCAGTTTTCCCTTATTTACATAACGTAATTTTTCAAAGAAGGAGACTCCGGTAATAATTTAATTGAATCTTCTGCATTAAAATATCAAAGAGAGCCGTGTAGAAAAGTTAAGTTATTACTTGGAGGAGGAATGTACTCGTCGTCATTTAGTTTTTGCCAGATAAATTGAGACAAAAATCTTTATGTTTTTTTTGTAATAAATTTTATATATTTGAAAATTATATATAGAGTATTATTTCCTTCGTTTCAATTTATGTGGCGGTATTTGACTCAATCAGCATGAAGTTTAAGAAAGAAAGGAAGATTTTTGAAAATTGTGTCTAAAGATAAATTGTTTCTAAATAAGAAAAGATGACATTCTTTTTTAGATTGACTAAAAACGAAAGAGTGTTACACAAATTGAGACGAAGGGGTATAATATCATATAATAATTAACAATTTAAAATACTTAAAAAATATGTAAAAAACCGTGGTCAAAGAAAATGCTATTTGACTCTCGAAATTTCAACGGTGCCGTATAAATTTGGATAGAGGGAGTACTATTAATTATGTCGCACATATATTATATATAAGTAAATTGTACATTTTGCAAAACTAGAAGTGACGAGTAGATTCTTGCAACAAGGATCATTGTCCAATCTCTTAAAATCTAGTCATTTTTACATGCAAGTTGAATGTTAGTAGATAAACTCACAGGAGCTTAGTTGTATTATAGAGTCATACTTTTGTTTATAGATAAATTGTACATTTAGCAAAACTTGAAATGACCAATAGATTCTTTCAACAAGGATCATTGTCCAATCTTTTAAAATCTAGTCATTATAATTACATGCAAATTGAATGTTATAGATAAACTCAGGAGTATTATTGTTTTATAGAGTCATACAATTGTTTATAGACAAATTATACATTTTGCAAAACTTGAAATGACCAATAGATTCTTGCAACAAATATCATTGTCCAATCTTTTAAAATCTAGTTATTATTACATGCAAATTGAATGTTATAGATAAACTTACATGAGTATTATAGTATTGTAGAAACTTGTTACAGATAAATTATACGTTTTTCAAAACTTGTAGCAAGGAAAAGATTGTTGAAAATATATTTCGTGCACGGATCATTGTCCAATCTTCTAAAAATTTACTTACTATGACATGCAAATTGAATGGGGGCAGGTAACTGTCATTTGACTGGGGCTAAGTTCATCGAATGCAAATTAAATTAGGTTAATTAGAATAATAATGTGTTTCTAAAGCCATGCATGTACGTAATGCTGGTCCTGGACCACTGAAGAATAGGTGTCGACGTCGAGCAGCCAAGCTGAATAAAACCCTAATTAACCTAAATTTTCTATAATACTTATGCAAAGTTGAGCGACTTTTTAATTAGTAAAAGTTGTGTGGTGACTTTAGATGATACTATAACAAAGTTGGGTGACTTATTGATAATAAATTAGTTTAGTGATTTTTAGTGCAATGAAGTAGAGTTGAATGACCTATCTATGAGATTACTTCGATATTTTTCTGGCCAATAATCGTCATGTAGGATGCATATGGACATTGACTCTAACTCAATCTCAAAACTAGCTTATGAAGTAAGATTACTCAAGACCATATAAAGAGACCACGAAACCCTCATCCACCGATGTGGGATTCAACACTCCCCCTGCTTTGGAGCATGGACAACATAAATGGGGATCCAACATCGGTAACAATAAAGAGGAAAGAACCTGACTCTGATATCATAATAAGAATGGACCTCAGACCTAACTAAACTCAAAATTTAGCTCATGAAGTGAGGATTTCCCAAGACCATATAAAAAGACCACAAAACCCTCATCCCACCAATGTGGCATCCAACATACTCGTTTCTTGTCGCAAAATGGCACTATAAATATAACTCAAATGCTTACCAAAAGTACACACTCCTATTAATTAAGATTTATATTTCAGAATCCATATTTATACGATACTCTTTCTTTTATCGAATAACACGTTTGACACACATTATGGCATTTTCAATAACCCATCACAAGCCAAAATTAGTTGTTCCAGCAAAAGTAACACTTCGTGAGACAAAACATCTATCTGATATAGATGATCAAGGAAGTACTCATTTCCAAATGCCCACTATAATGTTTTACAAATATAATTCTTCAATGGAAGGGAAAGATCCTGCAAAATTTATCAAAAATGGACTGTCAAAAACCCTAGTATTTTACTATCCATTAGCTGGTAGGATTTTCGAAGGGCCAAATAAGAAGCTTTTGGTAAATTGCAATGGTGAAGGAATTTTGTTTGTTGAAGCTGATGCAAATATAGAGCTTGACAAGTTAGGAGACTCGATTAAACCGCCATGTCCATACTTAGATATACTGATTCACAATGTTTTTGGTTCTGATGGAATCATTGGCTGTCCTCTTTTGTTAGTTCAGGTAAACAATCAATAAATCTCCTTTATGTTTTTTTTTTTCTTTCAAAAATTCCATTATATAGGGGATTGGGAAAAGGGATATTAGGAGGCGAACCTGTACTTACTGTGTAGGAGACTCTCCCACCAATACAACGAAAAAAGTTTATTCGCATATAATGTTTACACTAAATAAATAAATACAAGACGTGTATCTATATAAAATCTTATTCCACTTTGAACAACTATAAGATTGGTTGGGGGGAGGGAGTGCGGAAGGAG
>MCJB01052074.1:30098-43898 GCA_002018475.1 Nicotiana obtusifolia | reverse complement strand
GGGGTTAAAAGTAAAGTTCGAGTGTACAGTTGAAATTCGAAACATGTTGAAGAGGTATTTATATGTTATGCCACTTAACGTAGATATACTGACAGTGTAAAAAATTTTAGAAGACGTGCAACTTTTCTTATTTTTAGATTTCTAATCCTACTATTTATAAACGGATTACCTATAGCTATCTTAACCTTATGTTCGTGAATCCTAATAATATCATAAGGCACAAAGAGGATGAATAAGGAAATAAACTTAAGAGCACACTTAGATCACAGGAAAGCTCCACTCTTGCAATACAAGATAACAAAATGGGGTGTTCATAGGTGTTGAGAAATTCTTTTGGTATGGATTCAATACTAGTAAATGGCTTCATAAACATATGAAGTTAGCCACTTTGAAAACACAAAAGACAACTAGAATAATCCAAAAGATCATGTGCCTATTATCTAACTAAAAAGGCATATGAACCAAGACACTTAAATATTTAACTTTACTATTTCCAATCCGAAGTTAAATTATTAAACTTATATTACCTTTTACATGTAGGTTACCCGTTTTAGCTGTGGCGGATTTGGTGTTGGAATCAGACTTAATCACACTATGATGGATGCCTATGGCTTAAGAATGTTTCTAAATGCATTAAGTGAATTAATTCAAGGAGCTTCTACACCTACAATATTTCCTGTATGGGAAAGAGAACTCCTAAATGCAAGATCACCACCATGCATCACATGTACTCACCCTGAGTATGATGAGCAAATTGAATCAAAAAATGCATGGAAATTTTTAGAAGACAAGTTGGTCCAAAAATCGTTTTTCTTTGGAAATAAAGAGATGGAAGCCATTAAAAATCAAGTTTCTCCAAACCATAGTGAAAGCACAAAATTCGAGTTATTAGTGGCGTTTTTATGGAAATATCGTACAATTGCTCTGGACCTGCGCCCTGAAGAGATTGTTCGTTTGACATATATTGTTAATGTACGTGGAAAATCACTAAAATTTGAACTACCACGTGGATATTATGGTAATGCATTCGTTGCTCCAGCCATTGTATCAAAAGTAGGATTGTTATGTTCAAGTCCATTATCATATGCAGTTGAATTGGTTAAGTTAGTTAAAGATCATATGAATGAAGAGTACATTAGATCAGTGGCAGATCTTATGGTAATTAAAGGGAGACCAGAGTTGTCAAAATCTTGGAATTTTATTGTCTCAGATAATAGATCTGCTGGATTTGATGAAGTTGATTTTGGATGGGGAAAGCCTATTTTTGGAGGGGTTCCAAAAGCTATATCTTTCATTAGTTTTTGTGTGCCTGTTAAAAATGACAAGGGAGAAAAAGGTATTCTCATTGCTATAAGTTTGCCTCCACTGGCCATGGAAAAATTTCAAGAGGCTGTCTACAACATGACTTTCAAAGATGTTGACGGTGTCAACATAATTTCAAAGATTTAAGGTTTTTTTCTCCCTTTCCATCTCAATACGTGGTTTGAGAGAGACTAAATCAGAATTATGGAGTGTATGTACAATGTATCTTGCTTCATGATGTTGAATAGTTTGTAATATTGAAGTGAAATTAATAAAGAGAGTTTATCAACCACAGTCCCACATTGGAAGTGTAATTGTAAAACTAATTCTTATCATTAAATGAAAGTAATTCTTGTCATTAAATTATAAAATAATCTTCAGTCCTATATAGAAAATGGAACTGGAAGAGTAACTCTCCTAGTACTTGTCTATCCTTTTTCCTATAGAAAGTAGTTGTACACCATTGTATAAAACTAGGCTGTGTTCCATTCCTTGTGGCTTTGTCTCCTGAAATTGATTTTTTCCTACGGTATTCGCAATAGAGAAAATTCGGACCCTCCTCGTCAAAATAAATTTTAATCGAAACGCCACAAAATGGCTTATTTCCTAAAAAGCATTTTTCCCAAAAATATTTTCCATTAGAACATAACAAACACACTTTACTTTTGACGCAACATGGTCATTTAAGCCAAGCATGATTCTACCGCTTCCACCGGAAAAAGCAAAAAAGAAGAGAACTGCTTGTTCCTCTTCAACTTGCAACTAACCATAATAGAAATGGTGACTCGTGATGCGAATAGAATTGTACTTACCAAAGAAAGTGTAATTTCAAAATAAATTAGCTGAATTCCATTTACAGTTACATGAACGGACCAAATAAATTTGGATAATACAGAGAACGGAAGTCATGAAGTTGATAAAGGATCCTCTTTACTTCAATAAAGATTCTATGTATACCAACTTAAGATTCCACATTGTTGATGATTTCTCCTGAAAATAGAGACAAGAATGCATACAAGTTAGTCAGAGTTATAGGGATCTATTATTTGAACATTATGCAGATGAACGTATTTGGTGAGATTGATCACTCTTTCCTAACCAAATAAAACCATTTAAGCTACCCCACAATGGCATCTAACCAAGAGGTTTAACCTCTTTTCTGGTCACTGAATGAGACTTAAAAGAGTATGGGTAAGAAATGTAAGTGAATATATTATTCCGGATTACACATCAAAACTTTGTGTTCGTTACTTCTGAAAATCAAAACGACGAAGTTCATATTCTTCAGAACTACTTGAATTAGACGTAGTATATTTGGCAAACCAAAAAGATAAGGTGATAATATTGACAATCAGAAAACTATACCATGCATGGATTTGATAAAGTAATCCAGTTCTGAGATGCATATAGCACTCTGAACCAAAGGCGAAGGTTGTTGAAACGCAAAAAAAGAGAAACGATGATGGTCAGGATCATTTCTAGGCTTTGCAGTCTCAACCAGCCTCATCAATCCTTCTCTATCATAACATGGAAATGCGTTTTGACCAGCAACATGAAGCGCCTTATCCCATGCTGAATTCAGGATCTGCAGAAATGGAAGGGCGTTCAACAGGTAAGAAAAGAAAAAACAAACTCGTGCTATCGGAAAGATATTTCCGAAGGTTTGCGTGTGTGCATGTGGAGGTCGAAATGAGTTTCATCTTCTAATGGAATTCTTTTATTGCCCTTGAGAGAGTTCTCAAATGGATGTTAGAAGTCAATAACCTGCCAACTCAAACCATCTGGATCTGCCAACGGATCATCAGTTTCTGGAACCTGAAATCCTGAGCAGATAAACTTTACTGTCACCGAGTGCTTTTTGAGAACTTCAAACACTGGAGAATAGCCATCCTGGTTCGTGGGGTTGTAATATCCAGCTGTGACCTCTGCCGCATGGCTGCTCGTTCTGTACCACCAATAAATTGCTGGAACCTGCAGAAAAGGAAACACTCATTCACCAGGAAAAGATACACTTGTATGAATCCAAGTTCTTCATTCAACATACTGTAAATTTTTTAGACAAAGCGTGTGTTTGGTGCGAAGGAAAATATATTTTCCAGAAAATGTTTTCCAATTTACCTATGTTTGGTTGGCTTAAATGTTTCAGAAAATATTTTCCTCAAGAACTCATTTTTCTCCAATTGGAGGAAAATGTTTTCCCTAACCAAGAGAATGGAAAATATTTTCCAAAACTCCTTCTCAACCTTCCTCACCCTATTCCCCATCCCCACCAACTCACCCCCANGCCCCCACCTACCCATCCCACACCCCACCCTAAATAAAAATATTGTTAATAGTACTATAACATGAATTTTCTTTTCATGTTATAGATTTTTTTTTTCATTTCAACAAATGAGTATTTTTTTTCATGATATAAAAAGTATTTTTTTTTCATTTTAACAAAAAAAGTACTTTCTTTTAACGTAGAAAAAGTATTTTCTTTTATTCCAACAAAAAAAGTATTTTCTTTTCATGATGTAAAAAAGTATTTTTTTGTTTCATTTCAACAAAATGGATATTTTCTTTTCATGAGGTAGAAAAAATATTTTCTTTTATTTCAATAAAATGAGTACTTTATTTTCATGTTGTAGAAAGAGTACTTTATTTTTCAACCAAAACAAAAGTATTCTCTTTTTAGTATGGAACAAAAATTTCAACGTTATTTTTACGTAAAAAAGTAAAGCAGCACATTAGTTCCTTTAGGTTTGTGTGAATTTTTAGAAGAATAATTAAATGATTGAAGAAAATAGAGTCTTGAAAACGTTGGCTATTTTGGGAGGGAGGGGAGGGGGGAGGGGGAGCAAGGAAACATAGGGACTTAGGGGAGTAGGGGGGGATGAGGAGAGTAGCGTAAAAAAATATTTTCCTAAAAATATATTTTCTACACTCTAACCAAAAACTAGAAAATATTTTGCGGAAAAATTTTCTACTCACCAACCAAACAAGGAAAAATAAGTGATAAAACGACTCATTTTCCATGAAACATTTTCTAGGAAAACATTTTCCTTCATACCAAACACACCCAAAATTTAATACTTTGTGTCATTTACCTAAGATACTAGTGTCAATGTGCACCAGCTAAGCTCAATTTCACTTATCAGAAGAAACCCAAAAGGGATTATTAGTTCCGCTTCATGAGTGAAAAACAAAATTATATTTGACCAAAAACTTTCAAATTTTTTGAACTAAATTTTTTTTTGCAACTTCTAGTACTCCTGGGCAGTTTTCGAATCTCTAACTTCTTTTATTAAAAACCATAATATTATCTGAAGTAGAGATTGGATTTCAAAAACTGGTCAAATAATTCTAACCTTTGCCCAGACACCATGCATAGCATGAGCGCTTAGTGCACCGCGCTGACCTTTTAAAGACTATTGATTTGGGATGAAAAGAGCATAAACAAATACCATTTGAATAATTGGAAATGTATGTATGCCATTTGTGACAAAGAACAAAAGCCCAAATATAGGAAATAAGCAGAACGAGGTCAAAAAAGTATGATGAGCTGAAGTAGCCCATATGCGTACCTTCACAACAATCTGCACTCCCTCAAAAGCAAGAGTTGCCAGGGAGAGAACACTATCAGCATGATCTATTAAGACCTGTCTATACCAATGGAGGAAAAATCGCCCATAGTAGCTATCATAATCACCTCGTTCACAGAAGAATCCAGTTTCATGTGGCTTGGAATTGTAATAACCAGCGTTATCAGGTCCCTTCGCCCAGAAAGAGTGTCCCCTTGATGTTGCAGCTTTTCGCAGATTCTGCAGAGAATATTTATCGTAGCACTGAAACAGTAAAAGAATAGAAGCCAATTAGAGGATCTATCAAGACTGCATGATGGAATTTCACTAAGAAAGCAAGAAGCATTAGTGTATTGATCACGGAGATAATGGGAGAATTAAGGCTGTCCAGGACACAGAATTCTGTGGCATGTCTACAGGTTCAACCATTGCAGAGATATTAAATTAGAGGCTGAAATAAATTAACAAAATCAAACAAAAAAAGTCCTTTATTCAACAAACTGATAAATCTAGTTATAAGAGTTCCCACTAATCTTCTAAAGGGTTTTAAATGCATATCCAGGATGTAAATATAGTATTATCCAGTTCAAAAGAAGCTATTAATCTGTTTTAAGAAATACCACCGTGAAACACAACCGGGAAAAAAGAGAGACATGCTGTAGTAAAAGGTATCATCATTATGCATAAGTTAATTGCAACATATATTCTTCCCTTCTGTATTCGCCATCCTAAAATAATAGACATCTCTAGTCAGTAGTCATTATTTCCTTTCAACTCTCCTGCGTCTTATCATAACAGCTCTGGTAGTAATGCCCTGTGGCTTAGCTCTAGAACTTAGGTGCTGATGAGGAATCAAGGAACGCCTCTACGTAAAGCTTTTTGCTGTTTGAGTTTTCCTCCTTAAAAAAGGTTATGCTTTAGTTAGGAGCAGCTAGGTAGAATATTTCCTTTGGCTACAAATATTACAATTAAAGAAAGATAAAAACTGATAGTCACTCCACCACTTTTATGCAACAATTTGACTCAAGATGGATAACCATATCAATAGAAATCATAATATTATATGAAATTTCTGCATAGGAAGACAACTAATCACTTTATAAGTTTGACAATTTAACTATATTAAAATGATTGAGTTGGGTTAACGAAGAACCAATCAGTGTCAGACTCGAGCATTTTCAGGCACACCAAGGTTTACCAAACAGACCCAGGGAACAAGATCCGATCTTTTTCTAGAGTTATAGTCAGTGAAGACTATGCAATATGACCAAATCACCTAACAACTTATACATCACAGCCTTCCTAAAACAAGTACCTGAAACTCACCAATACCAGGATACCTCCACCCCATCCTTTCAGAAAAAGAAGGATACTTTAGCTCCCCAGACACTCCAAGTCCAATTTCAACAGCAGAAATTAGACCATCAGCGAACAAGTCATCAAATTCAGTTCGGAAGCTTCTCATCATGTCAAAGTAAACCTGCAAAATTGGATTTTAAACTAGTGATCGAAAAAACAAGATTTAGTCACAATGTAGACGATTACTGTACTTTTTTCTTTTTAGTTTTCGCTTTAATTTCGTCTCATCTTCAACGGAGTCAATCTTGTGGAGAAAACACTCTTTATGTAGGAAATGATATCAATCAGATAGCTATTACGAAAGCCACATTATCTTTCACTTCTAAAACTAGTCTTGTGGAAAGTTCCTTGGAAAATACATATTATTCATTATTCAGTTGACAATAGGATTTACATGATTGGGTAACATCTACTAGAGAGATATTCCCTTCCCAAGAATCAGGGAATGTTAGCTTTTCTCTCTTGAAAAAATAAAGGAAAATACCTCGATGGCAGTTCTACCTCTTAATACTCGTTCTTTGTCAATGCCCCAGGATAGGCATTCAGTGTTCCTTCTGCCTTGACGATCAGTAAAGAATATATCCTGATTGTCTTTTCCTATCTCCAGAACCCACTGAGGAAGCGATATGAACATGCCACTGGTATCACTTCCTCCATTTTCATGAAATGCCATTACAACCTTTGTGCATTTTAAGAAAAAAAAAAAAGGTCCATAAAACACTCTATTATTGGAAAATCCATAAATATGTCTAGATAAGCTAGAGATGCAGAAATGTCTTGATGTGAACATAAAATGCGAACATTTACCAATTCCCCTCAAGGAATGGAGCAAATGACATTCTAGAGTGTAGATGTAATGATGCATCTTAAGAATGGATGGTTTGGAACACACAGCAATAAAAAGAGCAGGAAAGACCAGGGTTCCCACAAAAAGATGACTCTTTTAAAACTTGTTAGGGATACCGAGGCATCAATATGAGTATAATATGTTTATGAGTGTTCTTATACCTGCAATTTCAATTTGAAATCTCGGATTATGTTGAACAATTCCCTGTAGCCAGACCACTCGTACTTCTGAGGTACCCAGCTTTCAACGATGCCCCACCAGCAATTTACCACAACTCCATCGATTTTTAAAGACTTAAGCTGCTGCAGCTCCTGTTTAACACTATCAGGATCCATCAACTGGCAGAAATTGTTGATTAGACCAATCTGCCAAAAACAAAGCCATGACTTAGATATGGATAATTAGAAAGTCAAATATGTGAACACATGATGCTGCATAGTGGCAACTAGATGATAAATAATCAGTTTGTGCTTTCTTTCGAATGTTGAACACGGAAAGGCATTAACAAATGAGAGAAGGAGAAATCTGCTTACAGAGAGCATAACAAAAACAGGGACATATTGAGTTCCTGATAAACCAATTCCATGCTCCCCAGAGTGAAGTTCTTGCATGAGCTGCAACAAGTAACTTGTTTAGTTTTCCTTTACTATTTATCATCCAATGGGAGAACTAATGTAGCCCAACCACAAATAAAAACTAGCTTACAAACTATACAAGCAACCATGCCGAATCAAGAACAGCTGAGACTGTCATTTGCTACTATTAGGAGAACTAATGTAGCCACAACCATTAATTAAAAATAGCTTATAAACTGTACAAGCAACTATGTTGAATTAAGAATGGTTAAGTCTGCTCTTCGGTACTAAGATAAACTCATAGTACTAGGATCTTCGAAGCTTGAAGAGTTGATCATAAAATAAACTTCCAACATCACTGTGAGATTTCGAAAGAAGAAAGTCAGCGTTAACATCTTCCCATGTAGGAGAAAAGATAAACCACTCTATCAGAGATGTCTGAAGTGGAACAAGCAATTAGTACATCAAATATGCCATCTCACATAGACGCAATTTAAGTAGCATGAACAAAAGATACAGAGACACAAAAACTTTTGAGAATTAGGGGACATGACAACAACCAGGACAAGAAATTACATCCTTATATATATAACTTTATACCGACGTTGATCGATGATTTAATCTTTATAGGTTCAACTTTTTAAGTTTTTAGCATTGAACCCATTATATCTTTAAAGTTATGCGTTCATATCTACTATTTGTTGTAATTTTGGTGGTCTTCAATGGCCTATGCAAGTTAACGTGCAAGAAGGTGTTGTTGCTGCTGCTGAAGGTGTTGCTGCGGCTGATGAGAGCTCCCAATTTCTCTCCAAGTGTCTGATTGGATGCTTCAATAATCCTTTTAATCAAAGTCCCAAAGTTGAAGTCATCCAAAAATGGTTTATCACAAGGTGGAAAGTAAGTGCCGGCCTCAGGGTCACTCCGATGGCTCACAATCAGTTCCTTTTCGAGTTGCCATCGAGATAGGAAGCAGCCAGGGTAAAAGCAGGGGATTGGTTCTAGAATGATGCACACTTATCTCTTGAGTGGTGGTCGCCGGAATCTGGGTCATCTCCGGCCAACCGTGAAGTGGGGCAAAAGTGAATAAAAAGCCTTTGGAATTCCTCTGCATGGCTAGACATCAACTGCTTTCTGCTACATAGGAGATAAGTATGGTGGATTCATAGGCACCGATGAGGACACGAAAAACAGGACACACATGTTCTGGGCCAGAATCTGTGTAAAAGACAAAGAGATGAACCACCCAGGGGTCATCGATTTAAAAATAGGCGATATGAGCTATAAAATTTCAGTTTTGGAGGACGTACTCACAGAAATTGCAAATTCCGGCGAGGCTTCAGTTGTGGTCGGAGTAGAGAAGGTGGCAGCTTCTGATAAACCTTCCTTGAGCCAAGTGAAGGACCCACTGAACGACCCAACAGTCTAACCGCATTAGACCTAGCAGCTTTGATTCAAAAGTGGCTGAGGCGGCAACTACAATCTCAAGGAATACAATCAATATGCCAGCTATTAGGCATACTAAAGCAAATGGTGGGGTCAAAGAGGGGGCTCAAAATTTGAGCCATTTAGTGGATCGTGAATATATTATAAAAAGGACCCAAAAGGTAAGCATGCACCGAGGGGAAAATTAACAAAACAGATCTGGAGAGCAACTGGGCCTAAAATTGAACCATGTGTTTTGAAGCCCAATCCCTACATCTCTGTAAATTATTTTGATCCACTAATGGTGAAACTAGAAGCTTCTTTCTCAGAAGGGCCCACAGCCAAACCTTCTTCAGTGACTCGTTGCAATTACCCCTCAGAGGGGGGTGACGAAGGAGAAAAGGTATTGCACAAAATCTGCAGGAGAGCACCACAATCAACTAAAGCTTTAAGTAGTTCGAATGTCGAGCTCTCTTCTTGCGATACTCTTGCTCTCCCATGGTATGGTATGAACAGGGCTCTTCAAGCATGCAAGTAATTAATACCCCGAATATTTACGAACATACAAGATGGACAAAAGCTGTGATGTTAATGGCTTGCAAGGCTTTTGGGGTTAACGTAGAAGGGTTTGAACATACTCCAAATGGATCAAAAACGGCAGATGCAGCTGCAGAAGTAAAAGTCACCAGGCAGGGACAAAAAAAGGGGTAAGAAGAAGCAAGAAACAGAACTGGAAAGACTAAACTGGGACCTAAATTACGAGGGCAAAAGGAAAGGGGATAGGGACAGGTTTTACAAAGCTTTTTCTGGATGAAAGTAAAAATATTAAGCTGGAACGTGCGCGGATTGAATGATGCTAATAAAAGGACTACAACTACATCACCGATTCAGAAGCGGAAGCCAGATATTGTTTGTTTGCGAGAAACAAAAATTGAAGAGTTCCTAGTATCCTGGATTAGACAAATATGGGGTAATCGTCAGGTAGAGTGGGCAGAGTTGAAATCTATAGGGAACAGTGGAGGAATTATCATCTCGTGGGACAAAAAACAGTGGGTAAACAGGGGTACTCATTAAGGTTACTACACTCAATCATGCATGTTAGAAAGTACGCATGAAGAATTCAGATGGTATTTGTATGGGCCACACACAAATCCTGAAAGAGAGGAACTATGGCTAGAACTTGCAGCAATCAGGTCTATCTGGAATGAGCAATGGATAATAGAGGGTGATTTCAATGTTTGTCGGTATGAAAATGAAAGATACAACTGTGTTAGAAGGTCCAGGGCCATGGTATCTTTCTCAGAAATCATTCTAAGACCGGGTTGTTATAGACTTGCCTCTACAGTAAGCTTATTATACCTGGTTCAGAAGTGAAGACTCATTGCAAGCATCGAGAATAGACAGGTTCTTAATTTCTCCTGAATAGTGTGACAGTTTCAAAGCTATCAAGCAGCTAGCGCTTCCAAAAGTGATCTCTGATCACAGCCCCCTACTTCTTGTGTGTGGTGACTAGGAAGCCACCCCTTCTTATTTCAAATTCGAAAATATGTGGCTACAGGTGTAGGGTTTCATTGATAAGGTTAAAAACTGGTGGCAGAGCTATTTGATAGGAGGTAGTTCAATATACTTGTGCAGAAACTAAGAAGGCTCAAGGCAGACATCACTAATTGGAACAGAGAGGAGTTTGGCAGACGGGAAACACAAAAGAATAAATTACTGGAGGAGTTAGCAATGCTGGAGCAAGCAACAGAGAATAGGACCCAGACACAAGTTGAAAAGGAGAAACTAATGCAGCTAAGAGTGGAGTTACAACAACTAAAAAGGTTGAGGAGGTCTCATAGAGGCAAAAACCAAGATGTTTATGGCTAAAAGAAGGTGACAGGAACACTAAATTCTTTCATTAACTCCCACAGAAGAAACAATTGCATTGACAAATTGAAGATAGGGGAGGAAATTACTGAGGACAAAGAATCCATCAAAACTGAAATCCTAAACTTTTATCAGGGTATCTATTCAGAAAATGAGCAATGGAGACCTAGTGTCAACTTTGAAAACCTAGCTAGGATCTCGATCGAGGAAGAGGTGTGGCTGGAAAGAGCCTTTGAAGAGGAAGAGGTAATGGCAGCCATCAATTCTTGTGCACCGATAAAGTACCAGGGCCTGATGGCTACACAATGGCATTTTACCAAAAAATTTGGGACTTTATCAAGCCTGACATCATGACAGCAGTTAATCATTTCCACCATAACTGTTATGGTTAAATCTAGCAATGCCTCCTTTATTGCACTTGTTCCCAAGAAAAAAGGTGCAATAAAGCTCAAGGACTTTGGGCCAATAAGCCTTATTGGAAGTGTGTAAAAGATAGTTGCTTAACTTTTAGCAGAAAGGATAAAGACAATGATGGAGAAGCTTATCTCAAGGGAACAGAATGTATTCCTAAAAGATAGACAGATAACTAATGCGGCACTCATGGCAAATGAATTATTGGATGAGAGACTAAAAAGTGGAGTCCCTGGAATTTTATGCAAACTAGACATAGAGAAGGAATTTGATCAAGTCAGTTGGTCCTATCTACTGTCAACACTAAGGGGAATGGGATTTGGTGAAAGATGGATAAGGTGGATCAAGTTCAGCCTAACCACTGTCAAGTATTGAGTCCTTATTAGTAGATCTCCAGTTGGCTTTTTCTCCCCTCAGAAAGGGATTAGGGAGGGAGACCATCTCTCACCTTTTCTCTTCATCATAGCAATGGGAGGCTTGAGCAAAATGCTTGACAAAGCAAGATTGAAGGGTTCAGGATAAACAACAACTCAGGGAATTCAATCTCAGTCTCCCATCTATTATATGCAGATGACACACTAATCTTCTGGGGCAGAAAAACTGCAGCTGCAGTACCTTAATCTAACCCTACTTATTTTTGAATCTATTTCAGGTCTGCACATAAACATGCTGAAAAGCATGATATATCATGTCAATGTGGTACCTAACTTGGAGGAACTGGCAGGCATAATGAGTTGTGATATTGGCTCATTTCCTACTACCTATCTTGGACTACCCTTGGGAGCCAAACATAAGTGGGTGGAGGTGCGGAATGGTGTGATTGAGAAAGCGGAGAAAAGACTAGCAACTTGGCAGATGCAATATCTCTCAATGGGTGGAAGGGTGACTCTGATTCATAATGTCCTGGACAACATACCAACTTACATCATGCCCCTCTTCCCTATGCCAAGTAAAGTTCTAGCAGCTGGACAAATTGAGGAGATCTTTTTTATGAGAAGGTAACAGTGAAGGTCACAAAATCCATTTGATGAAGTGGGCTACTGTAACTCAACCAAAGTCACAAGGTGGTCTGGGCATTAGAGATCTTTCAAAACACAACAAGAGTTTGCTAATGAAGTGGCATTGGAGATATGGGCGAGAAGGCACTAGCTTATGGAAGGAAATAGTGAAAGCCAAATATGGTCAACTGGATAATTGGAGTACCAGAACCACTAGAGCTCCTCATGGGGTTGGGTCCCGGAAACACATTAACAGCCTAAAGGAAGTCTTCCAACAAGAAGTGTCCTTCAAAGTTGGTAATAGAGCACATGTGAAATTTTGGAAGGACAAATGGCTAGGGAACTTCACACAACAAGAAACTTATCCATCTTTATTCCAACAAGCTAGTGATCCCAACTCAACAATAGCACAGAATACATCCAACAACAGTTAGGAAGTCATTTTCAAGAGAAACATGCAAGACTGGGAGATACAAGGAGTGCTTGATCTACTTGGAAGGTTAGCAAAATTTACAATGAGTATCCAGCATGTAGATAAGCTAGATGGGGCACTTCTAAGGAAGGTGCATACACAGTGAAGCCAGGCTACAACAAACTTTGTGCATCGAATGAAGTTATTGACATGTGGCCTTGGAAGCTAATCTGGAAAAAACCAAACTTCCTACAAAGGTCAGCTGTTTTGCATGGACGACTCTTAAAGGTGCTATTTTGACCCAAGACAATCTTTGTAGGAGGAGCTTCCAGATAAAGAATAGATGCCACATGTGCCAGTTAAATTCAGAATCAATCAACCATCTGTGCACAGTGGCTACTGATCTCTGGCACATGTTCTTCTCAATTTTTGGTATCAATTGGAAACTACCTTAGAGCATTAAGGAAGCAGTTGAAAGTTGGAGCTTTTGGAAAGTCAGCAAGGCCATCAAAAGTATCTGGAAAATGGTCCCGGGGTGTATATTTTGGTGTCTTTGGACAGAAAGGAATCGAAGATGTTTTGATGGCATTTCAACTCCTAATCACTTCTTGAAAGCTAGATGTCTGGTGTATCTTTTTAATTGGAGTAATATCTCCCCAATAAATAATGTTATTCCCTTTCTAGACTTTATTGGCTCAATAAGCCTGGCCTGATGACCTATTTTTTTGGTTAGCTGCCTATGATTATTAGAGTAGAATACGATTAGAATAGAACATGATGAACGGGAGCTAACATCTCTTCTTTTGTACTATTTGCATCTTCTTGATGCCAGCAATACAACACCTTACTTCATCAAAAATAAAGTATTGGGCTCAAATGAACCTAGTACCTTGAAGCTGCATCGACCCCTGACATTATTTATATCTTTAATCTACCCAAAAAATGTAAAACAAAGCACGAGGTACAGATGACCTACTCGATCAATGTCACGGGTTCCTGCATGATGTTTAAGTAGTTCAATATCACTCAGAGAGAGAGAGGG
>MCJB01052074.1:19966-30021 GCA_002018475.1 Nicotiana obtusifolia | reverse complement strand
GAGGGGGGGAGGGAGGGAGGGAGGGAGGGAGGGAGAGATTAAAAAGCGACTAAAATAGTCCAAAATGCAAAAAAGAAGATAAACCTAATATTAAATAACTCAAATTTAGTGGCAGAGTCTCCTTTCCCCCTTCTGAGTTGGAACTTATCAAATAAGGGGATGGAGGTTGCTGTATCTTCAATCTTCCTAAGTTCTCATTTATGCCAAAACAACCAATTAGTTTTTTCTTAAGAGTGGTATACGGCACTTTAATGAAAATGGTTAGGACGGTGTATTACATCAAGATAAGTAATAAACCCCAAAGCAACATTGAAGATTATCCTTAAAATACAGTATCCTCAGCTTACAAGAACTTGGAATTTACCTGGCCTGCCTCTAAACTTTCTGTAGAATTCATTGTACTGGTACTTGTAAATTTATCAGGCTTCGTGTCACTTTCTATAACTTCAATTGAATCAAAAGATGCTGGTGATAAACTCTCATTGATCCTTGGCACTGATGGCTGACAGTCCATGGATGCTCTGGTTGAACAATTTCTCAAAGAACTACCAGAAAGCGGACTCTCGACAGACATCACCTCATAAGGCCCCTGTGCAATTTATTCAGTACTAACGAAAATTAAGACATCATATTTGTCGACAGTTTAAAGTTTAAACAGAATATCAAGAAGATATCGCATACCAATGAGAATAGATGCTATCTTTGCTGCATCAGATGCAGTGCAAGCAAAGTATGAATATCAATTTTTAGTCAATACTATTGCACCATTTTCCCCCTTTTAAAAAAAAGATGTTATAATCCAAAAAACCATATCAAAAAAGGTAGTGTCTGGGTCAGGTTGTGTTCACCTCGATTATTGCCCCAAGTACTGCTACCTCCAAAAACAAAGGTATCAGGTAACTCTATCTACCAAGGCTCATGAAAAAATAACCTAATGTGTTTTTGATTCTGCTGGAATTTGAACCCACATCCCCGTGGTTTTCAAACATTTTAATGACTGCTAAGCTACACTTCTCGGGTCAACGTGATTCTCTATCTCATTGAAAAGGTAAAACGGCATTGTTTAATGGATTAAGTGGAATACCCTCTATACTATGAAATGAATAGAGGTACATAAACACTAAAAACCATCAAAAGTAAACAATAAAGTCTCAAACTTTGGCAAAAACATTAGTTAAGATTCCAATCTTCATAGCAAAATCACGCTGGTAAGTGAGTAAGATAATAGACCTTGGACGTAACTCAACACAAAAAGCTGAGCTCGAAAATAGTTTAACAACAAACAATTCAGATAATTTAATACAATTAAAATAATTTTATAAAAGAACATTGACATTCAGTAAATAAATGAGAGCACTCACCAAATAGGAAGCAGCATTATTATTAGGAGGAGGAGGAGGAGATTGTCTATAAGTGGTACCATCAGGTTCAACGGTCCAACCGGCTTGACGAGCAAGTGCAGCGAGTACATCATTCATATCAGCACGAACCGGAAGTGGGAAATTCCCGTACTGACGGAGTCCGGCGAGCATTCGGCTCGTAATTGCTCGACGGTGACGTTCTCGTAGCTTCGTTCGCTCTTTCTCCTTTTCTCTCTCTTTTCTGCTCTTGTTTGTAGCTCCGGCGGCGGTGTTTGTGGCGGCGAAGCCCCGAGGGCGGCGAGGTTGGGGTTGAGGAGGGTGATTCGGGTTTGGATCTTCATTCGGGTTGGGGAATTTGGGATCCGGATCTTGAGTATTAGGAACGGAGTGGTGGGGAATGTTGTTCATTGTTGCATGTCTTCTTCAGTGTGCTCTATTCTTCAAGTTTTCACACACACACACACAATGACTCTCTCTTATAGCTTTCATTTTCTGGTTACGTAATTAAATATTTTTGTTTTCAGTTTCCCTTTTTCATATAGTATAACCTCTTTCGTCCTATCCACTATTCACCGGCCCCATTAATTTAAATTTAAAATAAAATTCACGAATAGTAGTATGTTTTAGCCTTTTTAAATAAGAAATTGTCAATTTTAATTTCCACATTTTAAACTCCAATATATTTTTGTAGAAATTGAAACTTTATGACATTGGTTATTCTCAAAGGAAAATTTAAAAAGTGTCAAGTGGGCACTATTTTTTTTTTTTTGAATTCACATCACATATAACCCATTAAAAGGAAAAACGCTCTTTATTAGAAATATCTTTATTCTCTTGAGTTCGAACTAGAAACCTTTAATTCTTTTGTTATGAAAAAACGCCTTAATCAAACAGGTCAAAAAAAAAAGTTTGTTAGATTGCTGGGTCCAAACTAGGAAAAAGAATGGCAAATACATAATCAACCTCTCTAACTTGGCATCAAATTTTATATTGGCACTTTATGTCAGCCATGTTTCATTTTGGCACTCCAACCCCATTTAATATGTTTCATTTTTACACAAAAAGTGGATTTAGTGAAAAATATAAAGAGTGTGTGCATAAACGCTTCTGAGGTGTAATAACTATCCAATAAATGTAGCCAACTATTTCTTAATCCATGTCGACCGGGTCTAACCAAATACCCGAAACCCTACACTAGGAAGATGAAAAGGCTAAGTTCCAAAAATATAAGCACTCTTCTTTCTTAGCAGAGATGTTCTTGGAACATAAGTGTAAAGCAAATTGGATAAGATTAGGAGATGACAACACAAAGTATTTCTACTCAATGATAAAACATAGGAGATTACAGCAGGCTGTCACTTAAATGCAGGATAAGCATGAGACTGATCAAAATACAATTGTTAATATCTTTGTAGATTACTAGGAAGGAAACAGAAGGATAGACTAAAAGCTTTCACAGGAATCCTAAGTAATGGTCCAACACTAACAGTGGCACGACAGATAGACCGGTTTAAACCTTATTATGAGATGGAAGTCAAACAAGTTATGTACAAAATTGATAGTAACAAGTGTAAGCACTTAATATTTGGTTATACTTGAATTTGTTTCACCACCTTTTAGTGTTTAAATATTATTAGGTTTAATTTTGATATTTTAGCCTTTATTTTATTTTTTAATAAGTTTATATGATAAAATTAAAAATATAAAAATAATTGCACACTTATATATTGTGTTTTATATTTTTATTTAATAGTAGTAAGAAAGTACATAAAATAAGAGCTATAGAAACTATGATACATTGCCACGAGACGAAAGTGTTTTATAACAAAATTTGATTCATTGTTATCCAAAAATCCCATCAGTCACGTCCCACACACTTTGCACTTATATTCTTTCATTTTGTTTTTTTATTTTTTTATCCTAAAAGATCCACCTGCACTCTTTTGTTTTTACCTCACTCCCATCCTTAGCTCTTCCACCTGTAGCTCATCCTTGTTAACATCATTAAATCAGATCCAAAATCTTTCATAAAAACACCCCAATCAACCACTAAAACCATACACGAAAATAGCCATTGCCGAGGTCGATGTCCAGTCGAGTTCGCGGTTTGAAAGTCTTTTCAGTCGCGGTCCAGATCGTTTTTCTTTTCAAGTTCCGTTATCAATTTTTGAATTTTGATTCCATCTCACAGCTGCTTTGTTAGAGATTTAATTTGGATATTCTTCTTAAATACAAAGGTCCGATTTTTTCCTGTTTTTGGGTATTAAATTCTTTTTTTAGTATTTTTCTTCACTCTTGCTTGAGAAGGTTGGAATTTAAATGATATTAGCCGTGTGTTAGTATTCTTTTGTTTTAATTAGTTTCATGTTTATGATGGTTAGGCGTGAGTTTTTGTTTTATCCCATTACTGTTCAATTCATGGATACCAAGAATTTCATTTGGATAATAAGTTTGTGCTTGTATGATAGAAGTAATTGATTCATGACTTCAATTTTAATTTGATAATTTAGTTCTTTAGTTGGTTGGTTTCTATGTTAAGAACTTTTGAATTATTTGAAGTAATGACATGATACGGGTCTAATTTAGTCTTGAAAACAAAATGCTATGTTTTATTGATAAAACTGGAAACCTGCTCATAAAGTGGGGTAAGAGATTTATTGGCTTTCTTGTTGAGCCAATACGAATTTTGTTTGGATCTGATTGAGATAAGCATAAGAATAATGATTATACTGCTTTCGTTATATTGTCTTTATTTTCGTTTAATTTGTCAACCTCTCACAATAATTTTCATAATTCATGACCTTAAGAGCAATCTCAAAGTAGTTTAAGAACATAACTCATGAACACGCTAGTTGTTTTAGGCGCGATTAATAAATCATCGTGACTATGAGTATGGTTCCCGTGGAATAGTCATGATATGTAACCTCAATTAAAGTGCGCATTTCACGCGACTTGACTATAACTTAAAATAATTAAATAAACACGTTGTGAATCACGAATACGTTTCACGTAGCGTGATTTATGATGTGTGCAAAAACAACAAGTGCGCGACATCGTGACTTGTTCAAATAAATTTCATAATTGTTTAAAATAATTAAAAGCAGTAAAAGCGGTAATGCATAAAAGGTTTTAAACATGTAATAATTCAGATAATTAAGTCAATTATTATTTGTTGAGTGACAGTGCTAAAATCACGAAACTCGGGAGTGATCACACCTTTTACCGGGTTAACAGAATTTCTTACCCGGTCTTCTATGTTCGCGGACCATAAATAGAGTCAATTTCCTCGATTTGAAATTTTAAATAAACGGGTGACTTGGGAAACCATAATAATTATTCCAAGTGGTTTGATTAAATAAATAATTTCATTTCGAATAATATCACTTTAATTAAAAATACTCCCTATCCCTAGGGAAAAAGGAGGTATGACAACAAGAGTCCAGGGCTGAATAAGTATGGAAGTGAATTCTTTAAATCAGCATGGGATATAGTAGGGAAGGACATTACAGAGGCAATTTCTGACTTTCCTCAATAATGGGAAGTTACTGACGTAACTCAACACAACCAACATTGCTTTGATCCCAAATGTGAAGGTGCCTGAAAGTGCAAGCCAATACTGACCCATTGCCTGTTGCAATTTTCTGTACAAGTGCATCTCTAAACTGTTATGTAGTATACTAAAGATTGCAGTCAATACTATTGTGGCAGAAAACCAATCAGCTTTTGTGCATGGTAGGTCTATGTTGCATAATGTGCTTATATGTCATGACTTGTTAAGACATTATAATAGACAGACCTCTTCCAGATGCGTGATAAAAATTGATCTAAGGAAAGCATACAACATGGTTAGTTGAGAGTTTGTAGAAGAAGCACTCAAATGATATAGTTTTCCTACTAAGTTCATAGAACTGATCATGGTATGTGTTACATCTTCTAAGTATACAATCAGAGTCAATGGTAAAGGCTATGGATTCTTTGATGGAAAGAGGGGATTGAGACAGGGAGATTCAATGTCTCTCCTGCTCTTTGTATTAGTCATGGAGTATCTTTTCAGAACTTTGAAGTATATGAGTGAGCTTCTAGATTTTAAGTTCCACACCATGTGCAAGCAGTTAAAACTGATTCATTTGATATTTGTCGATGACCTGATGATTTTCTGTAAAGGAACACCCAATCCAATAGCAAGAGTAACGGAGGCACTATCACATTTCAACAAAGTAACAGGGCTGGTGGTCAACATGAATAAATCAAGTATTTTTTTGGCTTGAGTGGATGATCAAATGAAGGATATGTTGGTGCAACAGACTGGTTTGATGCTAGGAACATTCCCTATAAGATATCTGGGATTGCCCCTATCATCTAAGAAGTCGAATAAGATGGAGTGTCATCAACTAATTGATAAGATTACTACCAGAATCAACACTGTCTACTCCAAGCAATTGTCCTATGCTGGGGGGTTACAGATAGTAACTGCAGTACTGTTCTCATTACACAGCTTCTGGAGATCAACATTTATACTTCCGCAAAGTGTGATGAAGAAGGTTAACAAAAAATGTAGAGAGTACCTATAGGAAAGCACTGAAGGCAAGATGAAGATATCACCTGTAGCCTGGGAAAAAGTTTGTTGTCCAAAGAAATTTAGCGGTCTAAATATCAAAGGAAGCAAAATGTGGAACATTACATCTGTTGGGAAATTGCTCTAGCAGTTGGCAAACAAAGAGGATCCGCTATAGGTGAAATGGGTGCATGAAATTTATATGAGGAACAATAATGATAAATGGAGTCACTAAATTCCCATTGACTACAGTTGGTATTGGAAGAAGATTAATTCATTAAAAGAGTTAATAAAAAACTGGTATCGACAAGGAACTTATATCTTAGGTCCCCAGAGGACATACTCTATTTCAAGCAGATATAACAATCTGATTGGGCCTCGAGGAAGAATGAGATGTGTTGAATTGATCTGGTGCTCCATCTCATAACCAAAATATAGGTTCATAACATGGCTGGCTGTAAAGGATAGATTACTCACAAAGAAAAGGCTGAGGAGACTGCATATTCATGTTGAGAATGAGCATTGCTGTTTGTGTGATTAGCTGACTGAGGAATTATCTCCACACGTATTTGCTAATTGCAGTTGGGCAAGGAAATTTAGAGCAGAAATACTACAATGGGAAGGAATTCAAATTCCGGAAGGTGATGTGCAGCAGACGCAAAGTAGAATCAAGAATATGCATTGACATCAATTCAAAAAAGAGATTGCACCAGCAATTTGAAGTGCAGGAATATACCACATTTGGAAAGCTAGAAACTGAAAACGGTTTAGAGGATTCAATGTAAATATAGACATGGTAGTAGTACAAATAAAGAAAGAGTTTATATATAGAATAGAACCTGTCAGGATGTTAAAGAAAGCATGTTGCTATCATGGACTACTCCAGAAACTTCTTGTAGAGTTTAGCTCTGTTGGAGGCCTATATTTCATAGTACCCTTTGAGAAAGGTGGCAATGGAATTTTAGGTGCTCTGTAGGTGTATTGAAGTTTTTGTTGTTAATTGTAACTGTCACGACCCGGATTTCCCACCCTCGGGAGTCGTGATGGCGCCTACTAGTAAAAGATAGGCAAACCAATTAACCGAATTATTTGCCTTATTTCCATTTTTAAATTCATTACAACTAAATAACGTTATAACTTAATGAGCGGAATAATAAAATTTCAGACTTAAAATATCGCTATTAAAATTTCCTTAACGAACCACCCAAGATTTAGTGTCACAGCTTCACAGACTGTCTAAGAGTACTACAAATAAGGGTTTGAAAGAAATAATAAAATACTGTCTCTGGGACTACGTAAAAGAAACAGGTAATTAGATAGCAGGAGACACCAAGGTCCGCGAACGCCTGCAGGACTACCTCGGGTCACCTGATCAGCAAGAAGTTGATAACTCACTGCGGTCGGAAATCTGTAGCGCGGGGATCTGCACAAAAAAGTGCAAAGTGTAGTATCAGCACAACCGACCCCATGTGCTGGTAAGTGCCTGGCCTAACCTCGGCGAGGTAGTGACGAGGCTAGGACCAGACTCCAAATAGACCTGTATAGTTATATATATATATATATATATATATAATCTATACATCTAAAGCGGAACGATAGAAAATAAATAAACAATTAAAGCTGGTTAAGGGAAACATGCTTCGGATAACAGATAAAAACAAATAGATCAACAACGAGTATTAAAGAAACTGCAAATTAAATCCTAATACAAATAAAGGGAAATACAAGCAACTTTCACTTTCAATTTCATCTTGTTGCAGGCGTGCAACCCGATCCCATTTCATTATATCTTGTGGTAGGCATACCACCCGCTCCCATTTCATTATATCTCGTGGTAGGCGTACCACCCGTTCCCATTTCTTTATATCTAGTGGCAGGCGTGCCACCCGCTCCCATTTTATTATATCATGTGGTAAGCGTACCACCCGCTCCCTTTTACATATTATCACAAAAATCACAAGAAAATCCCGGCAATGGAACAAAAGCAATATAATAACTTCCCAGCAAGGGAACAATAATATCAAAGCAAACATCCCGGCAAGGGAACAAAATCTGCCCATCAAAAAGTTCAAGTTGAAATGTACAAATAAAATAATACAGTATATTTTATAAAGACTAAAACAGAAAAAGAAAAAAAAAAAAGAATTTGCACGTTCCTAAAACTATTTTGGTGGTTCCTGAAATACACAAAGCCAGAGAAAAATAGTTTCCTAATGGAATTAAAACAACAAGAAGCTTGAAGTTTCTCGAAAATCATATACTTCCTAAGAAAGAAAAGAAAAACATAAATGAAGTTGCCAAGTTGATGAAATTATTTCATTGATTCCTACACAGCCAACAATTAAAGAATATAAAGTATAATACACAACACACTGTTATCCTATCAGCAATTTTAAACGCGAAAGCCAAAATATCAGCTAACCATGGCCATGCACTAACAATGCTCAACTTCCACATTCATTTTTATTGTAGAAATTGCAAGTAGAATAAAATACTACTACATACTTATATTGCAAATTTACACGAGAATAAATTGATGAAAATATCTACAATTAAACTGGATAGAGAGAATGCCAGAGAATAAAAGAGATACTCACTAGAACTCAAAAATACAGCAACTAAAACTCAGAAATACATCAAAGAAACTCACTAAAACTCAGAACACAGCAAGGAAAATTCACGGTCATGCTCGACACCAACATTTAGATACTCGTCACCATGCCTATACGTCGTACTCAATAAGAAGCAATTAACAACTAGGACACAACTCCTAATCCCTCAAGCTAAGGTTAGAACGGACACTTACCTCGCTTTGCAACCAAATTCAAGATTTCAACAAACCTTCGCCTTGAAACTTTATGAACGCAAGTCTTTCAAATCTAGTCACAAATAATTTAATACACTCAATACAAATAGTAGAAATTAGTTCCATATGAATTTACAAATCAAAAAATATATCACACACTAATGGGCAATGGCCGAGTCTTTAATATGGAATAAGTCAGAGTTCTTCAAGCTGAATCAAATCGTCTATGCATATCCATAGTTAATATAGCCTACTAATCACCATAACTTAATAAATTATGATAATCCACTGTAGGATGTTCAATCCAATAACCATCTAAAAGAAGCACAAATAGAGCATAGTAAACCTAAAACCATATAACCATCCCAGTGCTATCTAAAATAAGAAGATATTCATAGTCCACCTCATATGAAGCCAAAAAAAAAAAAAAAATAATAATAATAGCATCAATGGTGGTAACAATTAAATTCACTGTACATTACAATTGGTACTTTCCTTTGCCTGATTTTTTTACGGATGTTGATTACTCAGCTGTGCAATAAATTATATGTGGCAGGCAACTAACCTATTGGCATTAAACACCGAGAAGTGCAGAACTTACTAATCAATTACTACTCAATCAAAAGACTGAAGATAAAACTATGTAATGCATAAAAACACGAAACCGACATTCAATCAACAATTTTCGATGAGCAAAAAGGAATATAGAAGAATATAGAGTAAATCGTAATTAGATATCTTACCGATTGAACGACGCAAAAAGATATTTGACGGAGCAGACAAAGTGGAATTAATAGTTGCAAAAGTAAAAAATTTACTATTGTAAAAGCAACGAAGCGGCAGTAAGCAAGGGTGAAGCATGAAGTTGGTTTACATGGGATTGAGGTGAGGAAATAGACGTGAGGGAGTAGGATTCATGGGATAGTGTTTTAAGTAGTTAATAGGAGAAATCTTTTGTATTATTTGTTTTTTTTTCCTTTTTATTTTATAAAAAGGCTATAACTTGAGCTCGGGACCTCAAATTTAATTTCAGGCATACACCCAAGTCCTAAATCACGATATGGACCAACTTGAACTATCAAAACACTTATACAGGTCTGTCTACTAAAAATGTTGACGGAAAGTCAACTCACTTTAAAGCTCTATTTCACATTTTAAATCTTTCCACATAAAAACGTTTTGAAAAATTATATAGACTGCACATGCAAATCGAGGTGAGGTAAAACAGAGGTTTTAAGCCTCGAAACACTAAATTCAATCTAAAAACAAGTGATGACCCTTTGGGTCATTACAGTAACATTTACATTGTTACCAAAAAAAAAAAAAAAAAAAA
>MCJB01052073.1:2516-28894 GCA_002018475.1 Nicotiana obtusifolia | reverse complement strand
TCCACCCAAACTGTCACTAGATTTGGAGAATCGAGCCACGCCTCCAGCAAAGCCTTCCATTATTGAACCGCCCAAATTAGAGCTCAAGCCACTCCCTTCGCATTTGAGGTACAAATTTCTTGGTTCTAATAATACTTTACCGGTAATTGTGTCATCTTTGTTGAATGATGTGCAGGTAGAGCAGTTGTTGAAAGTGCTTAAGGAACATAGACAGGCAATCAGATGGACGATAGCGGACATCCGAGGTATTCCAGCTGGAATTTGTGAGCACAAAATTCAACTTGAAGATGGCACAAAACCAAGTGTGGAGCTCCAGCGAAGATTGAATCCAGCTATGCAAGAAGTGGTGAAGAAAGAAATCATAAAATGGCTAGATGCAGGAGTTGTGTACCCAATTGCCGATAGCTCATGGGTAAGCCCAGTACAGTGTGTGCCAAAGAAAGGAGGAATGACCGTGGTAACTAATGAAAAAATGAGCTGATTCCAACACGAACCGTGACTGGATGGCGAGTATGCATGGACTACAGGAAGCTCAACAGTGCCACGTGCAAGGATCACTTCCCTATGCCTTTTATTGATCAAATGCTTGATTGGCTAGCTGGAAAGTCCTTTTATTGCTTCCTCGACGGATACAATCAGATTAACATTGCTTTGGAGGATCAAGAAAAGACAACCTTTACCTGTCCGCATGGGACTTTTGCTTTCAGTCGCATGCCCTTCGGTTTATGCAACGCTCCAGCTACATTCCAACGGTGCATGATGTCGATTTTTTCGGATATGGTGGAAGACTTCCTCGAAGTCTTTATGGATGATTTCTCGGTAGTTGGGGAAACATTTGATCAATGTTTGAAAAATCTCAAAGCAGTGTTGAAACGATGTGAGGAAACAAACCTTGTGTTAAACTGGTAAAAATGCCACTTTATGGTGGACGAAGGTATTGTTTTGGGGCACAAAATCTCCAGCAATGGTATTGAAGTGGATAAAGCAAAGATTGAAATCATCTCCAAACTTCCTCCTCCCACGTCAGTGAAAGGTGTGCGTAGCTTTTTGGGGCATGCGGGGTTTTACAGAAGATTCATAAAAGATTTCTCAAAGATTGCACCTCCAATGTGGAAACTCTTAGAGAAAGATACCAAGTTTATCTTTGATGCTAAATGCCTTGCTGCCTTTGAAGAGCTAAAAAGGAAACTGACCACTGCTCCCATTATTGTTACACCAGATAGGTCATTACCTTTTGAGTTGATGTGTGATGCTAGCGAAGTAGCTATTGGGGTGATGTTGGAGCAGAGGCACAACAAAGTTCTTCACCCGGTTTATTATGCTAGCAAGACGCTGAATGGAGCACAAATGAACTATACCGTAACGGAGCAGGAACTGTTAGCAATTGTTTATGCTTTTGAGAAGTTCCGTGCATATCTATTGGGCTCCAAAGTGATTGTATATACTGATTAATGGCGAAGAAGGATGGCGAAGAAGGATGCTAAACCTCGACTCATCCGATGGGTACTGCTACTACAAGAGTTTGACTTTGAAGTTTTGGACCGTAAAGGCACCCAAAACCAAGTAGCAGATCATCTTTCTAGATTGGAAGAAGCAGGGAGACGGACAGGAGAGCTGGAAATCAATGATTCCTTTCCAGATGAGCAAATATTGATGATATCAAGTTCAATGGCGCCATGGTATGCTGATATCGCTAACTACATTGTTAGTGATTTCGTTCCGGAAGGGTTGGAATCGTACCAGAGGAAGAAGTTCTGAGGGACTCTCGTAATTATTATTGGGAGGAACCATTCTTATTCCGTGTGTGCGCAGACAACATCATTCGAAGGTGTGTTCCGGAGGAAGAGATGCTACCGATCTTGAAAGCATGTCATGATTCGCCAGTTGGGGGTCATCATGGGGGCAACCGAACAGCTGCAAAGGTTTTAGAATGTGGATACTACTGGCCCACCATTTACCAAGATGCTAATCAGTTGGTAAAGTCTTGCGACCAATGCCAACGCCAAGGCCCGATTTCGAAGAGGCATGAAATGCCTATGAAATTTATTATGGAAATTGAAGTGTTCGATGTCTGGGGTATTGACTTCATGGGCCCTTTCATAAGCTCATGTGGGATGAAATACATACTAGTGGCTGTTGATTACGTTTCAAAGTGGGTGGAAGCCGTTGCCTTGCCAAATAATGAAGCTAGGAGTGTAACCTCATTCCTAAAGAAGAATATTTTCACCAGGTTCGGCACTCCAAGAGCCATAATCAGTGACAGAGGTTCCCATTTTTGTAACCGAGTATTCAAAGGTCTCCTTGACAAATATGGGGTCAAGCATAAGGTGGCCACACCTTATCATCCACAATCAAGTGGACAAGTAGAAGTCTCAAACAGAGAAATCAAAAGTATACTTGCTAAGACCGTGAATGCCAATAGAACTGATTGGTCAAGGAAGCTAGATGACGCTCTTTGGGCTTATCGTACCGCTTATAAGACGCCGATTGGTACATCACCATATCGGTTAGTCTTTGGAAAAGCATGTCATCTACCTGTTGAACTCGATCATAAAGCTCTTTGGGCATTAAAAAGATTAAACATGGATTGGGCTGAGGCCGGAGGCTCGCTCAGTTGAATGAGATGGAGGAATTCAGATTCCATGCATATGAGAGTGCAACGGTCTACAAAGAACGAATGAAGTTCGTTCATAACTCCAAGATCTTAAAGAGAGAGTTCAACGTGGGAGACCTTGTATTATTATTTAACTCAAGGCTGAAATTGTTTCCAGGTAAGTTGAAATCCAAATGGTCGGGGCCTATCAAGGTCATAAATGTCTCGCCGTTTGGGGCTGTCGAATTGGCATCGGAGGATGGACTCCGAACCTTCAATGTTAACGGACAGCGACTAAAACACTATCTGGGTACAAGCGGAGAAAAGCATGTCATAGAGCAGCTGGCCTTGCAAGACGATAATGTACCGCCTACCGACTGAATGCAGATGCATCTTAGCATCGTCATGCCGCGACGTTAAATCAAGCGCTTCATGGGAGGCAACCCATGTGTGGTATTCATTATTTTTAGTTGTTTAAATTGTTTTTCTTTTATTTTTCTCTTTTTCTCTTTACTTAGTTATTTACGTGTGTTCTTAGTATGGGTTGAAGGATTATTTTCAGGTACAGGAGTTGTGAAGTGAACACAAAGTTAAGCAAAGTGATTAAAATTGCATAAACTGTCACAGAGAAGAATGCTAAACAAATGCTATCTCATTTCATATATGCGAAACGCATTTGCGTCGCAAAGTGAGACAGAGAGTTGAGCAAAAACGGAAGCAACAAAATGCGAGGAAGATCACCAAATCTGCGATCGCATTTGCACTCTGCGAGTCGCATTTCCACCGCAGACAGCCACAGAGAAATTGGCCCACGTTTCAGTTGAAAATGCGAAAAGGGGTTAGTCATTCTGCGGTTTGCATTTCCACTATGCGAACCGCATTGCCTTCGCAGACATGTCCAGAGAATTTGGCTCATAATGTGACCAAAAATGCGATAACTCATTAAGAGATGCGGTTCGCATTTCATTATGCGGTACACATTTTTGTTGCTAACCCATCAGGTACGTGTTCCCTTCAATGACTCAAATTTTCTATTTTCCCCTTTAACCTAACCATATAAAAAAAAGGAAAATAAAAATAAAAACCTATTCCATCACTATCAAACAAAAGTTCCGACGAGTACAGAGCAAAAGATTCCGGCATCCTTTCATCGGAATATACCAAATCCGGCAAAGAAGTCCACATATCTTTCATCTAATCCTGTACTTCAAGGTATGCACACTTCCTCTGAGATGTCAAGTTATGGTTTTAAAACCCTAGGTTTGTTTATTTCATGACAAAGTTCAAACCTTTTTGGGAAGATAACAAACTTATGGGTTCAAGTTATCAATGGGTTTCTTAGTATTGGGGATGGCAAGTATTTTGTGATCCACATATTAACAATGTGGATCGCATCTAAGTCGCAGATAGCAAACCCTAGCTACTGAAGAAGACGACTTACGCGACGTATCTGTGATCGCAGATTGGGTCTGCTAACCGCAGACCCATCGCATACACCCCCAGAACTTTAGGCAAAACAAGAGAGGGTGAATTGGCAAGTTTGCGATCGCATACTTAGTCTGCGAACCGCAGACTCATCGCATACTCACTCAACAACTTTCTTTCAAAAAGGGATGACAAATGTGGTGGTTCTGCGATCGCAGATCCGGTTCTGCGACCGCAGATCACACCGCATTTTTAAAGATCATTGCTTATCTTTCCTATTTGGTTGTTTATCGAACATTGATACTGCCACTAACATCTACTATGTATGCAGAAATGGCTAAGAAGACCGCAAGAGCAAAGAGGCCTTCAACCACTCAACAATCCGAACAAGCCAAAAGAGCAAAGAAAGATGCAGTTAGACCAAGCACCTCCCAGTCTGAAGAGGAGGACTGCTTTCCGGAAGTAGATTTAGCTGCCGAAGCACGAAGAAAAAAAGGGAGATGACCTTCAGCTTCGTTTTGAAGTTGAAGGTTCTAGAACTCTATTTCGGGAGGCGCTTGCAAAGAGGAGAATTCTACCGGAGAAGAAGTTAAGCGTGAATGGACTCCCAGAATATTATCCCCACATCTTGGAGAACATTAAAAGTAGGAACTGGGAGTACTTCACCACAGACCAAAAGGAGTACAATGAGACAATGGTTCGGGAGTTTTACGCGTCATATGGGGCATCAAGAACACCATATCATAGACGCAACAGATTATTCACCAGCATTGTCCAGGTGAGGGGGAAGGCTGTGTTCTGCGACAGCAACCATATCAACGAGTTATTCTTCCCTAACTGGAAAGCAAGCACAGAAGAATATAATGCACGGTTCTCCAACAGGGAACATGAGAGGGGATGGATAGCCTCTACAATTGCAAAAGGGGGTCCCAGCCTAGATAAATCCTGGGAGAAAAATTTATAAAGAGGATCTCACACGGGAAGCCAAATATTGGCTCAGCTTCATCACTTCCCATCTCGTACCCTCAAGAAACGAACAGAAATTATCATTGAGAAGGCACTTCTCATTGCCTGCATAATGAAGGGGGTTACGATTGATGTGGGAAGCCTCATCTTCCAGGAAATCGGCATCAAAGCGATTCAACAGGCTACCTCACTCCCTTTCCCAAGTCTGATCACCAGACTTTGCCAAGAGGTGGATGTCCCATTCCTCCCTCACCAAGACAGACTTGGGAAATCTACGAGAGATATTGATATCACTCGTATCAATGAGGCATCGGCCCCTGCACCTACCACAATAGAGGAAATTGATGCGCAGAATCTCCTATCTCCTCAGGATCCTACATCTCCCCCTACTACTGAAGCACCAGCAACATCAGCTCCAACAGGCCCACCAGTCTCCAACATGCCGGCACTTTCAAGAATGGGTCTAATTGTGCAACACACCAACTCCAAATTAGACCAACTCTTGAAAGCATTGCCTACCCTGATTAAACAAGCTTTGACTCCACTGTTGCAACAACAACTGGAATTTGGAGAAAGGTTATCAAAGCTTGAATCAAGGGCTGACGATATACCCCAGTTACAGGAGGATGTCAAGCAACTAAACACAGACCTTCAGAAAATGCAAAATCCAGAGTTCGACATCTATTCACTCCTCCCCAACGCGGGTAAACCGAGTGCTAGCCAGACTGATTTGGGCCTTGATTTTTTGACACTGATGACGGACATACCTCTGCCAACTGCAAAAGTGTCTCAGCCTTCAACTGCTCCAGTTCGCATTGCCTCTACTGATGATGAGACTTCGGAAGGGATATCAGAATCTGAATCTGAAGACGACAACTCCGAGGACGCCAGTGAAGAGCTTGATGCAGGTGCAGTTCCTCCTCCACAGGAAAAAGGAAAACAAATTGTGCTGCCTACAGCAGAGGAGGAACAGGAGCAGGCAGACATTGCAGCTGCCATTGAGCGCTCGTTGATAGACAAGGCCGCAAGGAGATTTCCTTCGGCCGGTGATGGCAGTAGTAGCTCAGCAGCTCCCCCACCAGCTTCAGACCGGACTCATTCTCCTCCATCAGCACCGGCAGCACAATAGGCTATTCTCTTCGCGCAACTGCGCCACCAGGGAGCCCCTTTTTGTCCTTTACTTTTTGTTTATTGCATTGGGGACAATGAATGTTATTAAGTTGGGGGTGGTGCCTTATATTTATTTGGTCTGTATATCTTAACTTAATTGTGAACTTAGGGCATTCGATATATTGATAGTGATGATTTTGGGTTGTGTATATATGTTGTTGTAAATGTTAGAATTAAATAGTTAGTAATTAATTAGTTAGCAATAAAGTAACAATAAAAATCCCCTTGTTTTTTCTTTTGTCGGGTTCTTTTTCAAGGGTGTAATAGTAGAACCAGGCTGTTAAATATAAAGTACATTGACCAGGACGGTATGTAGGTGAACAGACAAGTATGAAACCATAAGTGAAGAATAGAACCCTGGAACCAAATCAATCTAGTGAAGTTGAGACTCGCTCAGTAACTCTAAGGCTACTTAGAATTGTGACTGTAAACACAAGGAAAGCCCTGAGTCACTAAGTACGCACTCCAAAGTTGTGAACTATATTAGCCAAATAGTGATGTGCCGGTGTGTGTGAGCATTGTTTTCTAATTCTCGTGTTCATTGCTGCTATCTAGAACTTGCCCGGTTGGTTCTTCGTTTCCTATCATATGTATGCTAAGTTAGAGAAGTGATCTTAGGCTTTCTTTGAGTAGTGATAAAACCGTTTTAGCCTCTTTTTCAGCCAACCTGTGCATTATAACTATCACGAGTACCCCATTTTGAGCCTTATAGCCTTTTTGTTGGCCTCCGCATTATAACCTGAATCCATTCATTAAAATGACTCCTTTTCAACCCATTCCTCCTTGAGCATTGAGAGTGTTGATAAAAGATTAAGTTGGGGGTGGGATATCAATAAAGAAAAGGGGTAAAATCATGAGACTCCTTACCTCAAAAGCTCTTGTAAATCTATGAAGCTTCGGAAAAAAAGAAGAAGAAGGAAGTTTATGAATAAATAGATACCACAAGTGTGAAATCAAAAGAAAGAAAGAAATAGTCAATGCAAGTGGTATACAGAAGCTTGGGAATGAAATAAAGGGGTATGTGAGTAGGGTTTAATGTGAAAGTGTAAATCCAATGAAGGCAAAGGAACAAAAAGTTGGAAGGAAAAAGAGAGTAATGAGTGTTCAAGGAGGAAGTAGCCACTATTGTCTAAATTCATATCATACCCTTCCTTAAACCGCCATTACAAGCTTATAAAGTCCTTATGTGATCTTTAACTAAAGCGTTCTTATGAATAGGTGATGAATTAAAATAAGGGCAAGCCTATGGTATAGCAGGTGATGACACTTGAACTTCTATTCGGAGAGAGAGTGGTTTTAGTCTTTTTGTCCCTTGATTTATTCCATGGCAAATAATGTGCGAATGGGACTTTCTTTCTGGTGAGGGCATATACACTGCTAGGTTGATAGCTAGTTGAGCTTGGAGTCAAAGCATAAGTTGATTCAGCTGAAAGTAGCATTTAGTTACTTTGTTGAGGCTCAAAAGTTCACTAATTGATTGGTTGTTCTTTGAAGCATTTTTATGATTCAAAGAGGGTACAGTAAAAGATGGTTATGCTTACGATGTTATCAACAACCACTGTCCTTGGTCAATGTTGGTTTTATATTTGACAGGTAGAGTAGTAGTTAGAGTGGTGTTGTGTTAATTGCTTGAGGATAAGCAAGAGCTTAAGTTGGGGGTGTTGATGTGCCGGGAAATCTCGGCACATATTGATACTATTTGATTAGAAACTGCTTGTTCCACTTGCTAATTATCATGATATTTACTTAGTTTTCGTGTAGTTTCAGTACATGGATGAAGGAAACCCAAAAGCGTAAAAAGAAGGCCAAAAGCCATTCAAAGGCAAGAAAAGAGGTCAACAATACAACAGAAATAATTCTGCGACCGCAAAGTGATTATGCGAGTCGCAGAATTGGAACTATTATCGCAAAGACAGGCAGAACCCCAAGCCTAAGTTAAAAGAAGAACATTGTCAACAATGCAATCGCAGAAGAAAAATGCAAATTGCATTCTCATCGCAGATGCAGACAGAGTTTTAGGTGAAAAATCGAAGGGAATAGCGATCGCATTTTGCGATCGCAGAATCAATCTGCGGTTCGCATTCTGAAATTCGATAGGAAGGAGAAGTACTGGTGGAGTCTACGATAAACGATGCCATTTCTGCGGACCGCATTCCTGTTATGCGACAAGAATGCGATCGTAGAAGACTAAGTCGGCCCAGCAGTTATTCCAGTTTGCCTCGGTTTTTGGGCCTCTATAAATAGCCTCTCTAGGGTTATGTGCAGTAGGACTTGTCAGATTTCATAGTACAAAATAGTGCTTTTGGTTAATTTCAACTTGAGAGAGATATTTGGGTGATCAAAACTTGGAAATCCATATTTTTGTAAGATGAATTCAACTTTTATTGATTGTTCTTTAGTTTTCAATATGTGTAGCTAAATTTTAATACTGAGGTTGTGAACCCTAGATGGGTGGAATGTTATTGAATAATTAATATTGCTTCCAATTTCGAAAGAATCTTGATGTCTATTTATTTCTCGTTGATAATTAAATCGTTAGTGGTTGCAAACATTAACGGGTGCCAATTTACGCTATTGAACCTTGGAAAAGGGAGATAGGATTTGGTAGAAATAAGTAACGACAATTCAAGGCTTTAACCCTTGTTTAACAAAACCACTTAGGAATAAGAGGATTTTAAGTCGGCAAACGATTGGGTATTCGTAATTTCGACTCTAATGTATTCGGGAGAATCATAAGAGGATACGTTATCCAAATATTGGAAAATATCGGATATCACACTATTAAGAACCAATTGCATATCAAGAGCGGAAGTTAATATCAATATCAATACATTCTACTACATTAGGGGGAGCATAATCTTAGTATCTCGACTTCATACATTTATTCAATTATTATTTTCAAGCTGCAATTATTAGTTTAATTTTCTTTACATACTCAACATCAATCTATTTTATTTTGTTACTTGATCGAATTAAGACTAAGTGAAATATTACGTTAATCAGATATTCGTTTCACGCCTATTCCCTGTGGGATTCGACCCCAACCTAGTTGGGTTACTATATTTGACATCAGTCGCTTACACTATTGTTAAGGTGTAATTTGAGCGGATCACCAATCATATGCCCTCACTCTCATTTGGCTTTCTTTTACTTCCCTCAAGTGGATCCCTAATTCCCGTAGAGTGGAGAATGGGCAAATGTTTACTCTAGATCCCCCGTAGACAAGTACTCGAGATATGACTTTGTCTCCACATTTGACAGTGATGTGTAGAGACCCGTTGTGATCCATTACCTCCACAGGAAATTCATCTCTTCGAAAGGAAATTTTGTTCGCCTCCACCATCTTACCGATGGTTGTTGCTAGAGCCTCACTGGTGGTATTGCCTGGCAGACTCAACCGACTTAGCCGCATCACCAGAATGTTCTTGTGACTGTCAGAACTCAAAAAATCCATAATTGATATGTGGGCAGGGGTCTTCCTCAGCTGCTCTTCTATGGAGTACTCTTTAACCGGCATCTTTCTCAAAAACTTTGTTGCCTCTACATCAGTTATATTTCTCCTCTGATTCTATTCTCTGTTTGAATTTCCTCGGTTCACTTTTTCAGAAGTGTAGCACCGTCCCGACCTAATCATCCCATGAGCTGCCTCGATATCTATCCCTTTCCTTTTGACTAATAAATCCATAGAACTGCTTTATACTCTTGATTCCCACCCTCTCTAATGGCTATGATGGGCCGTTGTTGATATGTGTGAACCATTAAAGGCAGTTTTAGTTGTACTGTGATCAATGGAGCTGCCCGAGGAGATGTCCTTGCCGCTACGACATTCCCAATAGTAATGATAGTCCCTTTTAAGTCATAGTCCTCCTCCATGGTAATCATGTTGGCTCCATGGTTTCTCTTATTTGGTAGCGTATTATAGTTTACATTTGGTGGGGCTGGGGTGCATTGGATAGCTCCAATTTTGGTTAGCATTTTGATCTCGTTCTTCAAACCATAACAGTCTTCAGTGTCATGTACAGATCACCTGAATGATAGTCACAACGGTTGCTTGCATCAAAATACTTGGTGGGTTGGTCAGGGATTCTTCCTTCCACCGGGTTTATCAATCCAGCTCTTCTGAGTGTCTCAAACAATTGGGCTAATGGCTCAGCAATTGGGGTGAATTTCTAGGGTTTCTTGCTTCAATATTTGGACGTGGTCTAGGAGAATAGGCATGTCTATTTTGTTAGGTGGTGGTATGAACGGGAGCATATGGTCGCGGTGGGTCTAGATGTATATTGGCTCGGGATGGGTTGTAATGGGGTTGAGTATTGTAGTATGGTTGGGCATTATATATTGGTGGCGTAAGTGGGTTGATTAGGAGGATGAGTGTTTCGAGGGTAGGGATTGGCTCGGCAAGGAGGACTTGGTTGTTAGTAGGGGACAATTGTCGTCACTTCTTCTTTCTTCTTCTTGCCACTATCGATGGAACCGAACTGTATAACGTTGCTAGCAGCCTGTGGAGCGGCCATAAACTGTATCTTCCTATACTTAGTACTTTCTTCCAGGAAATTCCCCATTTTGACAAGCTCAAGAAACTTTTGGCCCATCATTCCCATCATCTTTTCGAAGTAGATTCCTTCTTGTGCACGGATGAAATATTTGGTCAGCTCGTTATCGTCCAACGAAGGTTGTGCTCTAGCAGCTTCTGATCTCCAGCGACGAGCGTACTCTTGAAGTGACTTAGAGGGAATCTTTTTCACCAAAGCGAATCTATCCGGGGTGATCTCAGTATTGAACCTGAAGCGGTTCATAAGATCTTCGGCCATATCTTGCCATTCCCTCAAGTTTCTAGGGTCCTGTCTAGTGTACCAAGTGAGCGCTTACCCAGTGAAACTTTTTATGAACAACTTCATCCTTAACTTCTCATTCCTTCCCACTACTATCAATTTGTTACAGTACGCCCTCAAGTGAGCGTGGGGATCGCCTGTTCCATCAAAGATATCAAACTTTGGAGGCTTGTGCCCTACTGCCATATCAACATCAGGGTGTATGTATTGGTCTTCATAATCCAAGCTCTCGCCCCCACGAGCAACTTGCAGGTTCTTCATCTACTTATTTAGTACTCGTAGTTATTCCGACAACGACTCATCTTCTTTGGACTTTGCTTCTCTCTCCATTTCAGCATACTGGTCTATATCATAAGGCAATGTGATCGTGATTTCACGACCCCAACTTCCCTCCGTAGGATGTCGTGATGGCACCTAGTCTCTAAGACTAGGTAAGCCTAACAATTTGCGGAATAACTGAATAATAAACTAAACTCCAATCTCAACATATGATATATAAATAGAAACTGAGTACAACTCCCAAAACCCGGTGGAAATAAGTCACAAACTTCTAAGAGAAAATACTAAGTGTCTCTATACATCAAGTCTAAAGAGAATAAGGAAAACTACATAATAAGGATAGACCCACGACAGTACCCAGTAAGTGCCAAGCCTAACCTCAATAGAGTAGTAACAAGGTAAGGTCATAGCCCTCTAGTATAAAAGATAAGCAAGGCAGAAGATATAATAATATTTTGAAATGACTGAGAATTTAAGCAACGAGAAGTTTCAGAAAATAACAGCACATCAAATAGAGGTAAACACCAAGGGCGCTCCCGAGGTAAATATGCACGACAGGGGGATCTCTCGATGAACCGCCTCGTAGTCCCAAAGTATATATGCAAGACATGGGGATCTCCGGAGGAACCTCCTCGTAGTCCCAAAGTAAATATGCAAGACATGGGGATCTCCCCAGGAACCGCCTCATAGTCCCAAAGTACATATGCAAAACAGGGGGGGGGGATCTCCCAAGGAACCGCCTCATACTCCCAAACTAAATATGCAGCAGATAACGGAAGGAACAACGAATTTACAGCAAGAAATCTTACAGTTATAGATTTAATTCAAATCAACAGAAGTAGGTAATTCAACTAAGCATGTTGCAGAAATTGCAAGTAAGATTTATGACACGTAGACATGCGATACTAGGCTAAACATGATCACTACATATGCTAAGGAAATTCAGTTAAGGAATTTAAAAGAAGATAACTCAGCAAGAACTGAAATTTCCACATTTAGCCCGTGTATGCACTCGTCACCTCGGTACATGGCGCTCACATATCACAAATTATTACAACAATACAAAATCCTTAGGGGATTTCCCCCACACAAAGTTAGACAAGCCACTTACCTCAAACCTCGCTCAAGCAATCAAGTAGTATGCCTTTCCCTCGATTTTCCAACTCCGATCGGCTCGAATCTAGCCAAAACTATTTCATAGTATAAATATAACTACAAGAAATTAATTATAATAATGAATCTACGATTGTAGCAGAGAATTGAAAATTCGGCCCAAAAAGTCGACGCGGTCCCACGTCTCGGAATCGGGTAAAAGTCACAAATTACGAAGATCCATTCGATCATGAGTCCAAAACCATACCATTTTTACAAAAAATCCGACACCAAATCGCCACTCAAATCCCCAAATTAAACTCTCCAAATCCCTAGCCTCAAACTCCCAAATTCCACCTTAAATACACACTAACTAGGTGGGAAAATCAATGGGGAATCAAGATTATTGATAAAAAATAAGCACAAGGGACTTACCTCAAGAAATACCTAAAAAATGCTCTCAAGAAATCGCCAAACCCGAGCTCAAAATGTTGGAAATGAAGCCAAAATCGTGAACCCTTGTATTTAACTTTCTGTCCAGCACTACCGCTTATGCGGACACTTAACTGCATCTGTGGTGTCGCAGAAGCGACCAAAATTCCACTTATGCAGTTTGCCACTAGAGCTGGGCCTCCGCTTCTGCGCAACCGCAGGTGCGGAACTCCCCATCGCACCTGCACACCCTTCGCATCTGCGCCCCTCTTCTCGCTTCTACGGGGCCATGACCGCATCTGCAGGCTCAGCTGGACAGTCCCAAATCCACTTTTGCGGCTCAAAGGCCGCTTCTGTGGTGCCGCACCTGCGGCCCAAAATGCGCAGGTGCGATTGCACCAAACACAACAAAGCTTCAGCTATGCTCCAAGTCCGATTTTTGTCTGTTAACCACCTGGAATTCACCCGAGGCCCCCCATGATGCAACCAAACTTACCAACAAGTCCTAAAACATCATACGGACTTAGTCGATCCTTTAGATCACATCAACCAACGCAAAAAATACAAATTACGCATCGATTCAAGCCTAATGAACCTTAAAACTTTGAACTTCTACATTCGACGTCGAAACCTATCAATTCAAGTCCGATTGACCTCAAATTTTGCACACAAGTCGTAATTGACATTACGTACCTACTCCAACTTCTAGAATCGGAATCCGACCTCGGTATCAAAAAGTCCACTCTCGGTCGAACTTTTTAAAATTACACAAATTTTCCAACCTTCGCCAATATCGCTAAAATGACCTACAGACCTCCAATTCAACACCCCAACATGCTCCTAAGACAAAAATCACCCTACAGAGCTATAAGAACTGTTAAAATCGCATTCCTTCATAAAATTCAAACTACGGTCGATTCCCACAACTTAAACTTCCATTTTAGGGACTATGTGTCCTATTTCACTCTGAAACCAAAAAAAAAAATCCTCCTGGCAAGTTACGAAACCACAACATTAAATAAAGGGAGCAATAATTAGGGGCTCGGGGCTAATACTCTCAAAACGACTAGCCGGGTCGTTACATCCTCCCCCTTTTAAAACAAGCGTTCGTCCACGAACGAGTATAGAGACATACAAAAAGTGGTGAAAAGATGAGGATAATAGCTGCACATATCATGCTCGGTCTCCCAAGTTGCTTCCTTGACCAGATGACCCCTCCACTGCACCTTCACTAACGCGATGTTCTTCGACCTCAACTTTCGGACCCAACTGTCCAAAATGGCCACTGGCTCCTCAACACAGGATAGATCCTTGTCTAACTGGACTGAGATAAAGTCTAACACATGAGACGGATTGCCGTGATTCTTCCAAAGCATGGAAACATGGAATACTGGATGAACTGTAGAGAGACCAGGTGGCAGCGCAAGTCTGTAAGCCACCTCTCCAACCCTCTCAAGAATCTCAAAGGCTAGACATACCTAGGGCTCAACTTGACCTTCTTTTCGAACCTCATAACACCCTTCATGGGGTAAAACCCGGAGCAAAACCCGCTCCTTAACCATGAATGCAACGTCGCGAACCTTCAGATATGCATAACTCTTCTGCTTGGACTGGGCTGTATGCAGTCGATCTTGAATAAATTTAACTTTCTCCAAGGCATCCTGAACCAATTTTGTACCTAATAGCGTAGCCTCGCCCGGCTCAAACCAACCCATTGAAGACCAGCATCGTCTACCATGCAAAACCTCATACGACGCCATCTGAATACTCGACTGATAACTGTTGTTGTAGGCAAACTCCGCAAGTGGCAAAAACTGATCCCAAGCACCCCCAATATCAATCACACATGCACGAAGCATATCCTCCAATATTTTATTAGTGTGCTCGGACTGTCCGTCCGTCTGAGGGTGAAATGCTGTACTCAACTCCACAGGAGTACCCAACCCACACTATACGGCTCTCTAGAACCGTGATGTAAACTGCGTAACCCGGTCAGAGATGATAGATACCGGTACGCCATGAAGCCTGACAATCACACAGATGTAAACCTGAGCCAGCTGCTCCGAGATTAAGTAGCAACTAGAAGAATTAAATGAGCTTACTTGGTGAATCTATCCACAATCACCCAAACTACATCGAACTTCGTCTGAGTCCGTGGGAGCCCAACAACAAAATCCATAGTGATTCGCTCCCATTTCAACTCTGGAATCTCTATCTTCTGAAGCAATCTACCCGATTGCTGATGCTCATTCTTCACCTACTGACAATTTAAGCACCGAGCCACATATTCCACTATGTCCTTCTTCATCCGCCTCCACCAATAGTGCTGCCTCAAATTTTGATACATCTTCGCGGCACCTGGATGAATGGAGTGACAATTCTTTTCTATTATATTAGTATTTTCTATTATATTAGATATACTAGACTAGTATATTAGATTAGTATTAGTTAGTGATCCCATACCGCGAACTGTGAGCCTCCTGGAGAATCAACTTACTTAACCCATCTATATTAGACATACATAGCCTTCCCTATATCCGTAATAAACCATCATCCCCAATAGTGACCTCTTTGGCATCAGCGTGCTGAACCGTGTTGTTAAAGACTAGTAGATGGGGGTCATCATACTGACGCTCCCTGATACGATCATAGAGAGAAGACTGAGAAACCACACACGCCAACACTCTGCTCGGCTCGAAAACATCTAATCTGACGAACTGGTTGGCCAAGGCCTGAACATCCAAGGCTAAAGGCCTCTCTATTACTGGTAGATATGCTAAAGTGCTCAAACTCTCCGCCTTGCGACTCAAGGCATCAACCGGCACATTGGCCTTCCCGGGATGATAGAGAATGGTGATGTCATAATCCTTATGCAACTCCAACCATCTCTGCTGCTGCAAGTTAAGGTCTTTCTGTTTGAGCAGATGCTGTAGACTCCGGTGATCGGTGAAAACCTCATAAGGAACACCATACAAATAGTTCCATCAGATCTTCAATTTATGAACAGCAGCTAATAACTTATGGTCGTGGACTAGATAGTACTTCTCATGCAACTTCAACTGTCTAGACGCGTAGGCAATCACCCTACCGTCCTGCATCAACATCGTGCCGAGACCAATATGTGACGCATCACAATATACCATATAGGACCCGGAACCAGTAGGCAACATTAGCACTAGGGATGTTGTCAAGGCAGTCTTGAGCTTTTGAAAGGTCTCCTCACAATCCTCGGTCAAGCTGAATGGAGCATCCTTCTGGGTCAATCTTGTCATAGGTGCTGCAGTAGATGAGAAACCCTCTACAAATCGATGGTAATACCCCGCCAAGCCAAGAAAACTCCGGATGTCCGTAGCTGAGGATGGTCTAGGCCAACTATGCACTACTTCAATCTTCATCAGATCTACCTTGATCCCCTCACTCGAAAATAGGGCTGAAATCACTGTTCATCAAGTACATGAATGCTTATGGGGAATTGATCAGCCCAAAAGACATCACAAGAAACTCGTAATGACCATATCGAGTCCTGAAAGTAGTCTTCTGGATATCTAGCTCCCGAATCTTCAACTAATGATAGCCTGAATGCAAGTCGATCTTAGAGAACACCCTTGCTCCCTGAAGCTGCTCGAATAGGTCATCAATACCTGGCAATGTATACCTGTTCTTCCTTGTAACCTTCTTCAACAGGCGATAGTCGATACACATTCACATAGAACCATCCTTCTTCTTCACAAACAAGACAGGAGCACCTCAAGGCGACTCACTGGGCCGAATGAAGCCCTTATCGAGCAACTCTTGCAACTGTTCCTTTAATTTTTTCAACTCCGTTGGGTCCATCAGATAAGGTAGAATAGAAATGGGCTGAGTGCCCAATAACAAATCAATGCCAATATAAATATCTCTGTAGGGCAGCATGCCCGGAGGATCCGCCGAAAATTAATTTGAATAATCCTTCACTACCAGAACTGACTCGACGGTAGGAGTATCAACACTAACATCCCTCACATAGGCCATATATGCATCACACCCCTTCTCAAGCATTCGCTGAGCTTTAAGAAATGAGACAACCCTGCTAGGAACATGATCTAAGGTACCTTTCCACTATAGCCGTGCTAGACCTGGCATAACCAACGTCACCGTCTTGGCATGACAATCAAGGATAGAGTGATAGGGAGACAACCAGTCCATGCCCAAAATAACATTAAAATAAACCATATTGACCAATAATAAGTTAGCTTTGGTCTCAAAACCACTAAGAACAATCAAAGGTGACCAATACACACGGTCAACAACAATAAAATCACCCACGAGTGTAGACACATAGACAAGTGAACTTAGAGAATCATGAGGTACTCCCAAATACGAAGTAAAATAAGATGACACATAGGAATAAGTGGAGCCTGGATCAAATAAGACTGATGCATCTCTATGACAAACCGGAACAATAGTTATGGTAACAAAATCTGATGCAACTACCTTCGTCCTAGAAGGAAGGGCATAATATCTGGCTTGGTCTCCCCTTCTAGGACGACCTCTACCTGCGGCCTCCACCTCTAGCTGGTTGTATGGGTGGTGTGGTATCTGGTGCTGTAATCATAGCCTGACGACTTGGTGGAGCTCGCGGTGCCTGAGAAATCCGTGGAGGTGCACCCCTCCTGAATTTGGGGCAATCCCTCACCACATGATGAGTGTCGCCACACTCAAAACAAGCTCTTGGAGGACGTGGCTGTTGTGACTGGCTCGGGCTTGATTGACTGTACTGCCCACTGAAAGCACCCCATACAAGAGGCACACTGGACACTGGCGGTGCATAATAAGGATCCTGGGGCCTAGTAGTAGCCGGAGCACCTCTAGCAGCTGCAAGTGCAGAATGAAGAAGGCGACCCATTTAACCTCTGCCCTGACGAGCTGTAGCTGGAGCACGAGTACCACTATAAGTGTCAGACTCTCAAGACCTCTTGGCCTCTCTCTCCTCTCTATCCCGAGTTAGCACACCCTCCAACCTCCTAGCAATCCCTACTATCTGCTACGCAATATCTATCTCCAACTCTCGGGCCATGCTCAATCTAATGCTGGGGTTGAGCCCCTCAATAAATCGACGAACCCGCACTCGAACAGTTGTAACCAAGGCCGGTGCATGCCTAGCCAAATCACTGAATCAGACCACATACTTTGCCACAGTCACAGAACCTTGGCACAGTTGCTCAAACTCCGTACTTTATGCATCTCCGACACTCTAGGGAACATAATCCCTCAGAATATGTCTGAGAACTGAGTCCAAGTGAGTGAAGCTGCCTCAGCCGGACTATCTAATTTGTATACGCACCACCACTGATAGGCCGGTCCTCTAAGCTGGAATGTAGTGAAGGAAACCCCATTAGTCTCCGCAACTCCCATTGTATTAAGGATACAGTGGCACTCCTCAACAAAACCATGGGCATCCTCTGACGCCAAGCCACTGAAAGTTGAAGGGTTATACTTCTTGTTCCTCGCGAGCCTGAGCTGCTCCGCCTCAGGAGCTGTTGCCCTAACCTCGGCATAACTGGAGCTACCGGCTGCATCAGTATGACCTCTAGAACTGGTCAACCTGAACCTGCTGCTCTGGGATACCGGCGACGGGAGTCTGTGCTCCTCCCCCGAACTGACATGTGGCAAGAGAAAGCGTATAATTCCTACTTGAGCCAATGTGCTGAACATGCTCAGAAATTCGGCTAGAGTCTCCTGGAGGGCTGGTGCAGTAACAGGCGCCTCAGGTTCCTACCCTCCAACTGGAGCTACCGGTGGCTTCTTTGTAGTAGCTCGAGCGGGTGCTTTAGCTGCACCACGTGGACATCCTCGGCCTCTACCCCTGCCCCGGCCTCTCGCGGCTCTAGCAGGGGGCGCGGGTGTCTGGTCATCTGATCCAGCTGTACGCGTCCTCACCATCTGTGAGAGAATAGAAAGATAGAATTTTAGAATCAGAAGTCAAAATCTCGCATGATAAGGAATCAAATAAGTGACGCTGGCAGATATACCTTAAAGTCTCCAAGTGCAGTCCAACTCATGGTATCTGGTCTGGTGGGAAGAACTTGTATCTGCAAAAAAAGATTTGCAGAAGTGTAGTATGAGTACACCATGATGGTACCCAGTATGTGACAAGCCTAACCTCGGTAGAGTAGTGACGAGGTCACGTTAGGGCCCTACTGGTTTAGAAGATAAGCAAGGCAGAAGATATAATAATATTTTGAAATGACTAATAATTTAAACAACATGAAGTTTTAGAAAATAACAGCACAACAAATAGAGGTAAACAACAGGGACACTCCTGAGGTACCGCCTCGTAGTCCTAAATGTAAATATGCACGATAGGGGGATCTCCAGAGGAACCGCCTCATAGTCCCAAATTAAATATCCAAGACAAGGGATCTCCCAAGCAACTACCTCATAGTCCTAAAGTAAATATGACATTGGGCATTTCCTGAGGAACCGCCTCATAGTCCCAAAATAAATATGCATGATAGGGGGAATCTCCCGAGGAACCGCCTCGTAGTCCCAAAGTAAATATACAGCACATTACCGCAGGCTCAACGAATTTATAGCAGGAAATCTTACAGTTAAATATTTAATTCAAATTAAGAGAAGTAGGAAATTCAACTAGGCATGTTGCATATATTGCATGTATGACTTAAGGCACGCAAACATCTGATACTACGCTGAACATAATCACTACATATGCTAAGGCAACTCAGCTAAGGAACTCAAAAGAAGACTACTGAGCAAGAACCAAAATTTTCACATTTAGTCGGTGTACCACTCATCACCTCGCGTACACAGTGCTCACATATCACAGATTCTTACAATAGTACCAAATGCTAAGGGGATTTCCCCACACAAAGTTAGACAAGACACTTACCTTAAATCTCACTCAAGCATTCAAGTAATATGCCTTTTCCTCGATTTTCCAACTCCGATCGGCTCGAATCTAGTCAAAACAATTTCATAAAATAAATATAACTGCATGAAACTAATTTAAATTATGAAACTATGACTTTAGAAGAGAACTGCAAATTCGGCCCAAAAAGTCGACCGGGGCCCACGTCTTGAACGGGTAATAGTCACAAAGTACGAACCCCACTCGACCACAAGTACCATTTTTACCAAAACCCGACATGAAATCGCCATTCAAATCCCCAAATGAAACTCTCTAAATCCCTAGCTTCAAACTCAAAATTCCACCTTGAATACACACTAACTAGGTGGGAAAATCAATGGGGAGACATGATTATTGATCAAAAATAAGCACAAGGGACTTAACTCAAGAAATTCCTCAAAAATGCTCTTAAGAAATCGCCAAACCCGAGCTCAAAATGTTGGAAATGAAGCCAAAATCGCGAACCCTTGTATTTAACTTTCTGTCCAGCAATTCCGCTTCTGCGGACACTTAAACGCATCTGCGGTGTCGCAGAAGCAACCAAATATCCGCTTCTGCGGTTAGCCACTGGATTTGGGCCTCTACTTCTGCGCAACCGTAGGTGCGGAACTCCCCATTGCAGCTGCGCACCCTTCGCATCTGCATCCCTCTTCTCGCTTCTGCGAGATCGCTTTTGCGGGGCCATGACCGCATCTGCCGGCTCAGCTGGAAAGTCCCAATTTTGCTTATGTGGCTCAAAAGCCGCTTCTACGGTGCTGCAACTGCGGCCCAAAATGCGTAGTGCGATTGCACCATGCACAGCAAAGCTTCAACTATGCTCCAAGTCCAATTTTTGTCTGTTAACCACCCGGAATCCACCCGAGGCCCCCTGGGACCGCAACCAAACTTACCAACAAGTCCTAATATATCATATGGACTTAGTCGAGCCTATAGATCACATCAACCAATGCTAAAAATATGAATTGCAACATAGATGGGCGGAACATATCGCTCATGGGTTGCAGTGTGTGCCGCAGGTATATAGTACGTGTGGGTGTCGGTGAAAGTGACATTGTTACGAGGAGGGGGATGGATCAAACTGGTGGTGGCTGGTGGATTTTGATGATCTTGAACATAGTTGAGAACATAAGGTGTATGGGAGGGTTTGGTGGATTTGCAGGAGTAACTGGTGGTATGAATTGGGTTAAGGCGGGTTTTATGGTGATAGTAGTCGGGGTATTAGTAGGTTTCCGGGTTGATGGAGGAAAGTGGCCGAGGATAGAATTTAGTGATTGAAAACATGGTGGTGGTAGAAATATCGTCACAGTCAGATGTGCCAACTCTCTAATCTGTTGTGCCTCCTCAATTAACTATTCCATCTCTTGTTCCAGTCGGGCCACACATTCATCATTCCAAGTTGTGGCCCTTTCCCCTAATCCCCCTGGGTTTTTGGCTACCACCAGAGCATTTCCGGCCGGGTTGTCTGTAGAAGTCATCTTCTCTTTGGACCTTAGGTTATATGGTGGCTTGACCTGTTTAGATCAACACAAATCAACCTCTGTTTTGGGGATAAATAAATAAAGCGATAAAGCATGAAATAAAAGAAAAGTAGAAGTTGGTTTCAGGGATTGCACAAAATATAATCACAGAGAGCAGTTAGTTCGCATATTCAAACAAATGCGTTCCTAATATATTTAAGGACCTCTCTTCGCTGGAGGTTGGCCTATATCGCAAGCATTTGGTAACAATCATATTTTGACACATTCGGATCCGGAGCAAGTTCATTTCTCATTGATGGAATTTGCTGGTTAAAAGAGGGTTACAAGGGCTTCATTATGATACAAAGATATGGCTATTTTCCAATGGCTACGATGTGGTTTTCAAGGTTTACAAAGGTTTCATGGGCTTATAGAATTGCCTTTAGGGAATGAAAGGTACAAAGAAGATGTCAACTAACAACTTAATAGTCGTCCTCGGAATCTCCTCCCAACCTCTCTTCTTTTGGATCTTCTTCAATATCCTCCCCGTCATCATCATGGTTGTACTCTGGCTCCTCTTCTGGATCCTCCTCTAGATCTATCTCGGACTCAATCTATACGTATTCTACTATCTGGTTGTCATCATCCGGCGACAACATGTGATCAACCGATCCCGGGACTACCTGTTGATGCATTGTAGCAATGATAAGATAGTAAGGTAGGATCTCGTGGTATATTATAAGGCTGCCCCTGAGTCTTCCAATCTAGCTAATCCACCCATGTTGGGCCTGGCAAATTGATCTTCTTCATTGACACACACAAAATACTCGGGCGTGCACCATGAGTTTTGCCCCATTCCCATTGTGATCAGGTCATTCCACTCGTCTTGGAGCCTTCTTACCATTAAGATTGGAATCTGCTCGTTGTAGTCATCCTCGTGCAAAGCTTTCCTTGACCAAAGAGGAACGTCCTTAATCAATCCAAACTACCTCAAAACCCTAAGCGATACATACGACTGAACCCTTCCAAGCCTACCAACTCGATGACGTATTTCCCCGAGCTTCTCACAATCGCACTTCCACTTAACCAAGAAAGTTTCTAGTTAATTAATTCTTCGGTCAGGTGGGTCAAAAGCTCCTGCTACGCTTCTTGGCCATGTGGCATAGCCCAATGCCTCATCCTCTCATTGTGACTGCGGATCATGTTACTAGTGTCGACAAAGTAGTTGATGGTTGGCTCCCTTTGGAAGAAGTACTCCATAGCCTATATCTGTATCAGCAGGTTACAGCCTTTGAAGGAATCATACCCTCTCGAACACGTTGACGGTGCCCTGAACATCTCCGCCAGTATCATAGGAACAAGGGTGACCCGTGGATTCCCTTAGAATGTAGCCAATACCAGGGGTAGTATGTTGATGTTGATCTGCCCCTTCCTTTGTGGGAAAACCAGAAGTATCAATAGTTCTAGGTAAAAGGTTAGGGGGCGGAGGCTCTCCCATGTCGCTTGGTCACATTGAAATTACTCAAGATGCCAATTTTAGCTTTCCCGATGCCTAAATATGTCAAACAACTAGTCCAGGCTCACCTATCTATTCTCGACACTTCTCAAGTTCTTTTTACTCTTCAAACCCAGTGCATAAAGGAACCTGTGGTCCGGCATGATGACTGACAATATAGGCTTCCGTTCGGCGAATGGTAACTCAGTGAAACTGGTAACTTCCTCAAGTGTTGGCGTCAACTCAAAATCAACAAACTTAAAGACCACCTTGTCTGGATCCCAAAATTCTATCAATATCCTGGTGAGTACCCTGTTAGCTCAAATTTTCATTCGTGCAGTCAGTGTCCCTAGGTGCATCCTAATTTCGTCTCCGTTATCTCGTTGGATATTCCTTCACCATTGCCTCAATTTGTGGGGTGCTCCCATGACCATGCTAATTTCTGGGATGTTGCGGTTGATTTCCATCTAAAATGGATGAAAGGTTTGGTAAGTATTTTGCTCCGAATCCTTAATGTCTTAATTGGATTGATTTGTCATTCCACAGAAGGGAAGTAGTTGGGTGCATGACCCGTTGACATTAATATGGCTTCCTCATTGTGAGTCAATACCAAGGATCGACCCACCTAGGGTTTATGTAGCACGACCTATGATTTCTAGGAGTAGAGTGTTTCCTAAATTTTGAGTTGGACTGAATAAATCTGAGACGATATACCAGTTGGCCTGACAAGGTCAATCTCTAAAACTCGAGAGTTTTGAAAGAAGGCTTGGAGGGGGTGAAAATACAACCCTCGTGTGACATTGTGTGTGATTGTATACGGCCAAGACTCGATAGGAAAAATGTGATGACAGTGTATAAAACAGTAACAAGTAAATGTGGTAAAACAGTGATAATATTGACAATAAATATATAAACATGTACTAATAGGTTATAAAGTCATATAAAGTGGAGCAAGTAGGATAAAGTGAGTAAGCACATATTTGTAGGTTAAACACACAATTAAAGCAGAATATAAACAAACATCCCCAATTTCAAGTCTATCCTAAGTCCGCTAAGGTCAGAACCTAAGTGTACATCCCCAGTGGTGTCGCCATGTTGTTTCACCCTATTTTGCACAAGTAAAAACAAAGTGGTTCTTCTAAGGTTGATAAAAAGAGTCGCCACCTTATATTTTAAGGTATATTTGGGTACCTATAAGTCTGTGAAAATTATTCTCTAATAGTCTGCTAACCGATAATATTTGGGTGAGGGTTCAAGTTATTCTAAGGGGAAGGGGTTAGGCATCTCTTGAAATCTACCTGAGATAGCTCCTTAAACTTAGGCTAGGTTCGGCGAAAGAAATATCTATATTCAGGTTGATTATTTGTTGAAATTGCTAAGCGATACTTTATGAAAAATGTTTTAAGATTTGTTTGAAAACTCATTTTTTGTGAAAAGGTTGTGTATCTTCTTTAAAAGGGTGATACTTAATTGGGAGTTTTTATGACGTGTAAAATGAGAGATGACTTCAAGATACATTATTTATTTGAAAACATATATACCTCATTTTGTTTTAGAAAAACTGCTCTAGCAGAAGGCCTTGTGTTTTCAAACTCATTTGTGTTATTCCTTGCAGGCCGGGTTGTATATGATTTCTTTAATCGTTAAAGTCGTTAAATCAAGTGAGCTTTATAATCTGATTTACCTTTTTACCTGTATGTCTTGGCTTGCCTAATTCTTAAACAATCAAGATACCAAAAATATCCAATAATAAGGTTAGTTTTCCAAAGATATATACATAGAAACATCAAATAATAAAAATTGTTATTTAAAATGAATGGAAGCAAGGCTGGACTCTTGATATTGGGCTGGCAAGCAAACCAGGCTCAGCAGGATTCAAATCAGCAGCAGACTCAACAGATGACGAGTAAGTGGCCCAGTTCCTTGAACTTGGGCCTGAGTTTCAAATGAACTCAACAGGCCCAATCGAATATGCATTCAAAACAAGAAGAGGATAATTAGCATATATCAATATAGAAAAAATCAATAAAAATCATAACAAATGATAATAACAAAGAGCTAAGGAATACAATAAGGTCAATTATATTCGTGTTAACCCTATGAGGATTAGTTGAGGTCAGACCAAAGGCTTAGGGTAAACCACATTTATGGATGAAGTCCCTCTATGGACCCCTGGCACTTCAGAATTCACAAGGGTCTTATGGACCCCGAGCAGTGCTTGTGCTAAGAAGGGACCTCAACAACAAAACCAAGCTCACACCCAAATACCCTTGATCATTGATCCTTACTCTTCCTTAAAGGTTTGGACACAAACAAAGCGTCAATTTAATAGTTTCACATTGTTAGCATGAAAGAAGTAAGTACAAAAGGTTCATCATAAACTTTCAGAGGTTCAGCTACACAGATGTATCAACAATTGGGAAACACACAACCATACTAGACATTGCAACTATCATTAGATTGCCAAACCATAAGTAGCTAAGGTCTTAACACAATATTGACCTTGTAATATTCTTAATAGAACACAACATATAAGAACATGTCACTACAAGCGGATTATTGAAGTTTTGATAGTATTCAAAGGTCTTGATTGGGCTCTAAACCACCACTATATGCAGTACCATTGCACAATCATTCCAAGGTCTCAAGTATAGATGATTGATTATATACTGCTAGCAGATAAACTCCATCACTTCTAATATCAAGTTCAGGGATATTTTACTAAGTAATCTAAATCATCAGTGAGTGACAAAAATGTCACGACCCAAGCCGGAGGGCCGCGACCGGCACCGGACCCTACTCAACGGGCGCCGGCGTACCCTTCATCTAACTTTCCTTATTATCTATAAGGCTTGTCATATGCATATAATCTCGAACAATAATTATAATGAACCGAGACGTCATGCCATGATACGAACATACTTATATACATAATATGGCCCATAAGGCTACAATGCAAAACCATAAAATAAAACCTATACGTTTGCCGACAAGGCAATTCAACTGTACATAAGCCAACCCATTACTTGTCTATGCATAAATTGACACTTGTCTATGAGCTTCTACAAAGACGTACATAATGTAACCTACGTCGGAACAGGGCCCCGACGTGCCCATAATGCCTACAACAAAATGCATACCAAGACTGTGGCAAGTCCGAAGGATGGATCTCGCCAATATCCGCTGAACTGGACAACCTACTGTAGTGGGGGAGCCTCGTCTATCTGTCAGTTCGGACCTGCAGCACGACATGCAGCGTCCACAAATAAAGGACGTCAGTACGGATAATGTACTGAGTTGTAAGACAGGAAACATAATGTAAGAACAATAATAAGCATCAGGGTAAGAGACATACAACCTGTACCATCTGAATGCCTCTGAGGGCGAGTAACCATGTCATGCTTGACATGCATATGCATATACAAATATTTATATCCTTTTTAAAATCATCATATACATATATACGCCTCTGTGGGCGATCATCATCTCATACATATGCCTCTGTGGGCCTCCTCATCATCATACCCAACTGATCAGTGGTTGCACAATAGGTGCCATACCCGGCCGACTATAGCGCGGCTCGGTAGAGTAAAATAGATAATGCATGCTGGACTCATAAGGGTCATACTACCATGGTGAAGTAATAACATATCAATCTTCCCATAAGAGGGGAAACAATATACGTACTGCTACCTTCTAAGAGTAGAGTATCTTTGGGGTTCGTTCATTG
>MCJB01052072.1:13840-41767 GCA_002018475.1 Nicotiana obtusifolia | reverse complement strand
ACATAACTAGAATCTTCCAAAGTACTTTCCTAGCAAATCCATAGGGTTCTAGAGTCTTCCTAGATAAATCTCTATATTTCTCTAGAACTTTCCTACAAGTTCTAGCCTCTTTCCTATGTAAGCTTTCCATATGGCAAAAATATACGCCAAGTGGCACCTACGTAGTATGATGATGTGGCAGATCATGACATGCAAGTGTAAACTTCTTATATAGGGCGGCAATGATGCTTTTTCGGTGCTAAAATTGGATGGATGTTGAAAATGTTGTTAGTTTGTATTAGAGAAATGAATAGTGATTAGTATAAAACAAGTAGTCTTCAATATTTTGTTGCAAAGATTTGAGATCTTAGTTTTAACATTTGGATTTTAAAGAATTGAGCACATAAAATTTGGTCCCTTGTATAATAAACATTGATAAAATCATCATAACAATCCCGAGCTAAGAGTTTTTTTTCTTTTCTGTGCATTTCTTGAAAATTTCTTCCGTTTGTTTGATAGCAACAATACAAATATATTTATAATGCCGACAAAATTTATCAATAAGTTAGTAATGTAATATTATTTGGAATTATTTCAATTGAGTTTATTTCGATTATTTAGTATTTTTAATTTTATTTAGAATTTTCTTTTTTATTTATAAATAAAAAAAGTAATAAATACAAAAAATAGAAATAATAAGGAAGAGTAGGATTTTTGCAGGGAATGATTGGTCCGTCAGAAAAGGAAAAAAGTGTGAAATTCGATTTCTTTCACTTTCATTTGATTCATTGTTAAGACGAGATATCCTTATCTCCCTCCCTTGAACAAGATTCCAGCAAGCTTGGATCAGTTGTGCTTGAGGGTGATTAGAGGAAATCAAATGAATCACAACATGCAAACAATATTCAAAATGGACCTTATACTTATGTACCCGGGTTAGCGCCCTCTCTCTAGCACAATGCTATTTGTTCTTATTCATATATTACCTTCCATTATTTTAAAAAAAACACACAGAAATAATTATGATGACGACCTTGTAGGAAGTGATGGGGAAATTGGTGTCTCTTGAATTTCTAATTTTAGTTCGCTTGTCCTTAACACGAGAACTAAAATTAGAAATTTAGAAGGTAGAAAGATATTAAGCAGATCTTTTTTAATGGAGAGTAAGATAATTAAATTTTTCATGATTTTAGAAGGAGGTGACAGACCCTTTAACAATATGTGAAAAAAGCTTACCATATAAAAAATGAATCAAATCGAGCTATTTTGATTCGAATTTAACTGTATACTTGCTATTCTAAAAATCAAATTATTATAAACTAAAAAACCAATGCACAGCCCATCTAATGTTCGTCATTCATCCACGCATTGCCCTATAACGAAATTAACTGTTTGACTAAACATTTGTAGGAATATTGCACTTTATGGCGATTTCTCATATAGTGCAAGTATAAATTATGTCCAGGACCTGAGAGCAGAAGAACTGTGACTGAAACAAGAGCAACCGGATGAATACGCGGAGTAGATCAAATACTTATGGTACTGAACTCAGTTGTACCAGGAGCCCTTCTGAGATTATGGTCTCCGTCCGTTGCGCAATTATGGTTACCATTGGAACGGATCTCGCCACCCCACTAATCACATACCTAGCGTATAGGCTGAGAACTCATAATTTAGTCTCATTCCCTCTAGGCTATAAATACCTTATTCTACTCATTTGCAAAGGATATCTAATGACATATAACATTGTACGATCATTCATTGTGTTCTATTATGATGATTTAATTGTAACAGGGACATCGAATTTGTGTATCTGTTAACAGCAGCAGAAGATCGTTGAAATTTGTGTGACAGAAATTGCTCCACGCCGATTCTATTTCACTTTGGAAATAGAAATTTTTTGATTTCACAAACTAAGTGTCCTCTGTATTTTTCTTTTGAGAAGAAAGGAGAAGAGTTTTCTGTGTTTTTCTTGTGTGTATGAAGAGAACGTATTGTTCCCCTTTATTCAGAGTTAAGAAAGAAAGGAATTCTGAAGAAAATTATTCCCACCCAAATAACTGTGTAGAATATGCTCCCACATTCATCATGTGGAGTAACTTCTCACAAGAGGTTATTTAATCTTATCTATTCATAAATGGGTCGAGTCAGACCACATAGAGTGACCCGCGACCCAAATTGAAAAATCTAACATCTCCCACTTCGCTCATGGTGGGCTGTACCCAAACCAATATCATGCCAATAACACACGTCATTCATATGGACAAATAGTTCGTGCGACCAGCGAGCATCAAGAGCTATAAAATATTTCAAACCTATTAAGGTTATTCTAAAGCTCTGTGTAGAAATCCGATCACATTCAGAAATGCTGCACTACTAACATGAGGATATTATTACTCGCTATACCCCAGACATCACCCGCTACTCCAGTAGCTAGTTATTCGGTCCCTCATCCTCGAAAGAGGTGAACTCGAGTTCATGTTTAACTTTGTATCCATAATTACATTTGATACCCTCATGGTAAGTGTAATGGTCGACCTATGAATACAAGTTAAGTTACTAAATATTTTTTGGTTGTCTTCCCTTTCTACTCGAATTTTTCCATTCCAAATCAACTGTTTTCCTAGACATGCACTACATTATCGAATCACTCATGGTTATTAGTGACCTGCTAAAGTAGCAACATCGATTGACACTTTAAGAAACAGTAAAAGGTCAAATTGTATTCCCAAAAAAGTTAATATAACTTTTGGGAATCTCACACAATGAAGAAGCAGGGATCAATTCTTCCATTATCCCATTGGTTGTTCGCACACGTGGTATGAAACACGTGTTACAGTGTTCTCACCATATATTAGTGTGTGTGTGTCTCATTCTTTTACTCATTCAACACCGTACAGATCTTGGTCTAGACACCTACAAATGTCTAGCCCGATTTCTCCCTTCAATAATTATCATTCCATCTTCTTATTGAAACTCGCATCTGGCTTACAAAATAAGTCATAATGGAATGGTAGAATTTGTAAGTCTAACTAGTTGTCAAGACTGACCTTTACAAGTGAAATATAACCTTGCACTATTCAAAGTTTTATAAGGTCTCATCTCTTCACGATTCTAAATTTAAGAGGCAATTGCTCGTGTGAGAGAGTCAATTTCGCAATTTGTTCGACACACTTTATCAACAAAACATCATCACATGCATATGAGCTATGAGCAAAATTTCAAGAGTTAAATATTGAGAGCATATTAAAATAACCAAGTCAATTTACAATACATAAATATGTTCATATCCTTCACAAATCTAGAGCCATAACATGTTTCTAAAACATGTCTCTAGATATCCCCTTTGTAAAAGGATCAACTTTCATGCTTTGTGTAGGAATGTACTGTAAATTTGTTTCTCCACTTGTTACTCTGTCTCTCACAAAGTTATACTTGATGTCAATGTTTTTGATCTTGTTGTGATACTTAGGATCCTTTGTGTATGTAATAGCCGTTTGACTATTACAATATAGAGTCATAGGATCTTGAGAGTTCTTTATAATATCCAAATGCTCAAAGAATCTCTTCAACCAAACAACTTCTTGTACTGCAGATGCACAAGCAACGAACTCAGCTTCCATCGTCGAAAGCGTTGTACAAGTTTATTTCTTACTTTTCCATGAAATAGCACCACCATTAAGTAAGAAAGCATAACCAAATGTTGATTTTCTATCATTTCGGTCACCAGCCCAAAAAGCGTCTGTATATCCTTTTAAGTATAAATTATTTTCACTATAACATCGTAAATAATCTGCGGCTCCCTTAAGGTATCTGAAAATTTTCTTCACAGCTTTCCAATGATCTCTTCCAGGATTGGATTAATACCTGCTAAACAGACCTACGACATAACAAATGTCTGGGCGAGTACACATCATATCGTACATCAAGCTCCCGACAGCACTTCAATACGGAACTCGAGACATGTCTTCCTTTTCATTTTCAGTCTTGGAACACATTTCAAGTTTTAAAGTTTCATCTCTTGCTACAGGAGTATCCATGGATTTGCAACTATTCATGCTAAAATGCTCCAAAATTTCTATATAAGTTTCTTGAGATAGATTCAATAACTTTTTGAAACGGTCTCTTTGGATCTTAACTCCAAGGATATAGTCTGCTTCACCCATATTTTTCATGTCAAATAACTTTGAAATCTGTGACTTGATAGTTTTCAAATATTCTAAATTATTTTCGACCAATAAAATATCATCCACGTAAAGAGAGAGAATTACAAACATCTCATTGGACTTCTTCACATAAATGTAATAGCCTTCATTGATCATGGTGAAATCATATGAGATCACCTCCTTGTGAAATCTCAAATACCATTGCCTTGAAGATTGCTTCAAATAGATCTTTTCAATTTACAGACCTTCTTTTCTTGGCCTTTAAGGATGAAGTTTACATGTTGTTCCATGATTTCTTTATTTAGTTCTCAATTGAGAAAAGCTATCTTCACGTCCATTTGGTGTAATTCCAAATCCTAACGTGCAACAATAGCCAAAAGTAAACGAATTGAGGTAAACTTCACAACTGGTGAACATATTTCCTCATAACCTATTCTAGCTTCTTGAGTAAAGCCTTTTGCCACCAACAATGCCTTGTATCTTTCTATTTACCCATCCGCTTTGCGTTTATCTTTGAGAACTCATTTTTTCCCAATGGCTTTATGCCTAGGCAGAAGGTCAACTAGATACTAGATTTTATGGTTTTCATGGACTCTAATTCTTCTTTCATTGCTTTCATCCGCTCATCTTTTCCAGGGCTCGATAAAGCCTCAGTTACAGACTTTGGCTCATCCATTTATGTGGGAGATACCAAGAAAACGTAATCTTCAATCTCATAAGTACGTCTAGGTATGATTTTTCTAGTACTCTTTCATAGTTGAAATTCAGGTTCTTCAGAAGGATTTTGGAATTGAGAGTTCCCATTCTCACTCGGATCAAGAACAAGATCCTGATCAATTTGATTATCAACCATTTCAGAAGACACTTACTGACTATCTAAGTTTAACATTTCATAAAGAGGATCTCCATTCTTTACATACCTCGCTCGGCCTTCTTTGGAAAATCATTTTCTAGAAAGGTGACATCTCATGAATCAATCTCAATAACACTTCCATCCTCTAATTCACCAATGAACACATACCCTTTTGAATATCTTATAAAGATATATATCTTGCCTTTTGAACCTAATTTACCAAACTTTCTAAAAGAATCTTTTACATATGCAACACAACCCCAAGGTTGTAAATCATTTAAGTTTGATTTATGATAAGTCCAAAGCTCATAAGGAGTGGAAGAAACTGATTTAGAAGGCACTTTGTTCAATATGTAGGCTGCAATCAATAACGCATTTCCCAAAACGGAGATAGGTAAATTTGCATGCGTCATCATGAACCTTATCATGTCCAATAGTATTCTATCTGCTACACCATTTTATTGAGGTGTGTGAGGAATAGTTAACTGTCTGGTGATGCCCTTTCATTACACAATTCTTGAAATTCTTTTGATAGATATTCATGTCCTCTATCGGTTCTTAAGGTCTTAATCATTTTGTCTAATTGATTCTCAACTTCATTCAAATATTTCTTAAAGCATTCAAGTGCCTAAGATTTATGAGAAATCAAATAGACATAACCAAAGCATGTGAAATCATCAATGAACGTAATGAAATATAAAGCACCATACCTAGCCCTCACAGTCATTGGACCACACATATCAGAATGGATTAACTGCAATGAAAAATCAGCTCTCTTAGACTTTCCAAATGATTTACGTATAATCTTTTCGGCAAGACAATTTTCACAAGTTGTCATTTCAATTTTAGAGAAAAAACCTAAATGTCCTTCCTTAGCTAATCTATTCACTCGATCCTGTCCTATGTGACCTAATCTTGCATGCCATGTAATAACATCAGCACCATTATTACTAGAATAATATGCCATAATACAACGGTCAACATAATAGTTATATGTAGAAGGATTATAATCTAACACAATAAAACCATCATAACGATGTCCAAAACCATAAGAAAACATTGTGTAGAGTAATTCTAAGACCATTGCGACTAAAGTTCAAATTGAAATATGAATCTAGAAGAAGAGACATAGAGACTAAGTTTTGTCGAATCTCAAGAACATATAGGACGTCATGCAACATCAAAGATCGGCCACCATGCATGTCCATTTTGCTAGTGCCTATCCCTTTGACTTCAAGCTTTGCATTATTTCCCACATATACATGCCTTGATCCAGGTGGAACTCGACAAAACTCTATAAACGCTTCTCTATCACGACTCACATGGTCGGTGGCCCTTGAGTCTACAATCCACACAGGATAAGATTCAGTTAGTAAAACAATGCTAGAAACTTATATAGCACTTAGAGCTGCATTTTGAAATGCTACCTTTTTCGGCTCAGTGCACTCACGAGCAAAATGCTCTGGAACTTGATAATTGTACCACTTCATCTTGCTCTCGTCTTTCTTCTTGTAGAACCGTTTTCCTTTCTTAGAATTTGACTTATTTCTTTTCTTGGAGGATCCTTCTCCAATCTCTTTACCCTTTTTCGTCATTTTTCCAGTTTCTCTTGCTCTTGAAGCTTGATCTCTTTGTACCACTTGATTCTTCCACAAAGGCACTAGGTACAGCTTTAACAGCACCAAGCCGCTCGTCTTCAAGCTCCACATGACGGGCAACATCAGCAAAGTTTTAATGCTATCATTGTGCGTCAAGTTAACCTTTAGATGTTCCCAATTATTGGGAAGAGACTGAATCACTGCCTGAATCTGCTTCTCATCAGAGAGAACATGATCAACACTTTTAGTTGAGCAATCATATTTGACATCACCCTTAGATGTTGCTTGACACTGTGATCATGACGCTTTTTATACTTGTCAAACTTAATTGTCAGCTGTTTAATGCGAGTCATAGTTGTACCGCCATATGGATCTCTTAAAGGTGCCCACATGGCTTGAACAGTAGGATATTGCTCACATTCGTCGATGAGATCATCAGCAACTGAACTTACTATAACTCCACGTGTAGTGGAATCTTTTCTTTTTCCAAATATTGTAAGTTTTTAAATCCCTCATGTGTTGGGTAGTGTTACCCTCCTCTGGGTGACTCATAACATCGTTACTACTTTCAAGAGCATCTTGCTCTTCGAGTACATACCATATCTTACGACTCCAAATATCATAACTTTTACCATTTAGTTTGTCACCCTTGTTCAAGTCAGTAATGATACTTTTCGACTCCATAAATGTAATTAGAGATAATATTACAAGTTTAACTCATCAATATATACTTCAGTTAATATATGCATTGATTACTGTTGCTCCCAAACGCACACGCAAGTATACGTGACCGGCAAGTAATATAGGATTTGGAAGTCCAGATATCGTACCCACAGGGACTTATATCAACTATTCACTAACACACCAATATTGTTATTCCGTCAAGCTAAATTCGAGTTCAAGAGTTTAATTATGCTAAACTACAATTCTAAGTAATAACTAAATTATCAAGTAACTAGTTGATTGTTGTTTATTCAGTAGAGACAAGTATTCCAGGGTTGTGAATCGATTTACCAATCGTATTGTGTTCGAATTAACTCTCCCTTTCATATAATTCACTCATGGTTGCTAATTAATTGATAAATGCTCTTATAGCCTTCTCCCGAAGTACTACTCACCTATTCTCAATAGATTAACGCCTATATTCCTATGAAATCAATCTATTAAGAACGCATTAAGATCACGATATTTAATTAAGCACGGTGATTAGTTATATTCCTATCCTAACCACAAATCCGCTCCCCCTAAGGGTTAAGATCATGCTTTCTTCAACTCTTCTCTAATCTAAACACGGCTTTCCCAAGCATAGCATAGATAGTAAATAGAACCTAACTGCTGGCCAGACAATTAAGCAATTAAACACAGAACTGAAGAAACAACCATATGTTGGTGAATTATAATCAAGGTTAAGTTAACGTTAAACAATAATATTCATGGCTAATCACAACCCCAGAACAATGGGTGTTTAGCCACTCATAATATAATCACACAATTGCATAAGTTTTCAATCAATGAAAATACTAGAAAAAGATGAAGAAAACTGAGAATTCGCCGCTTCCTGACGATCCCGTGTGTGTTTTTCCTCCAAGGTGGCGTCTCTCTCCTCAAAAGTAGGTTTAGTCTTGCTTTTATACGTGTTGGGTAGGTCTAGGGCCGAAATAACCTTGTCGCGGGCGAATTTGGACAAAATCACGTCATCGGCGCCCTGGGTAGCGCCAGGCGCCCACTAGGGCACTGCCTCAAATAATATTCTGCCTCCAGTACCACAGGTGGCGCCAGGCACTGCCTATGGTGCCCAGATGCTCAATTCGTCCGGTTTTGTTCGTTTTGGCTCGAATCTTGCGCGTTACGCCCCCCAGTTGCTCCCGACTCATTCGTACACATAAAAACACTTCAAATTAATATAAATCATAACATTTAACATACTAATTTCACGAAAAAAGAGTCAAATATGAGGCGATATACTCAGAAATATATATGCTTTAAGCTAAACATCAATTACACACTCAAGAAAATTAATTATAATAGTAATTCTACATTTAGTATAGAATCGAAAGGTCATTATGTTCCATTCATCATTATATGTAAATATTTTAATTAATATTAAAATCAATTCTTAGTGTGTATTTCATTTCAAGTCTCAATCCATTACAAAATAAAATAAAAAAATAATATATGTAACTGGTTAGACAAACAACATAATTCAGATTTCATTAAAATAAAATACATAATACTAATTTACATGTTTGCTAGGACATACATTGTAGTGACCCGATCGGTCATTTTGAGCATTTGTGTTTCATTTGATGGTTTGAGGCCATGAGTTGCTTCATTTGGTGTATTATGGCTTGATCTTCGGTTTATGTTTTTGGGTGATTCGGGATTGATTTGGAAGAATGATTCTCAACTAGGAATCTTAAAGTTGGAAGAGTTGACCAAGTTAAATTTTGTGTATGACCTCGGATATGAGTTTTGATGGTTTTGTTAGGTCTGGATGGTGATATTGGACTTGGGCGTATGCTCAGATTTGCATTTGGATGTTTCTAGAAGGTTTCGACACTATTTGGCGAAAGTTGGCAATTTGAAGCTTTGGAAAGTTCATAGATTTGACCGGGAATTGAATTAAATGTTAACGGGTGTTGATTGTTGTTTCGGGAGTTGAAATAGATCTGGTATGTCTTTTCGGACATGTATGCAAAATTTGAAGTCATTCCGAGTTAATTTGATATGGTTCGGCATGAGTTTTGGAGGTTAAAAGTCCAAAAGTTTATTCAGTTTGATTTGAGGTGCGATTTGTGGTTTTATAGTTGTTATGTACAATTTGAGGCCTCAGGTAGGTCTGTGTTATGTTTTGGAACTTTTTGGCATGTTTGGACAGGGTCCTGAAGGGCTCGGGTGTATTTCGGATGAGTTTCAGATTAATTTGATCATATTGGGCACATCTGGTGCTGGTTCTTCGCACCTGCGAAGATTTGGCCATAGGTACAGACACTCTTATGCGATGGAGTGATCGCTTTTGCGAAGAGGAGGTGTCCAGGGGAGTTTCGCTTTTGCCGAGGTTTTAGCGCAGATGCGAGATCGCTTATGCGGGGTTTGAGTCGCTTATGCGGGCTTGAGGCATGAGTTGAGTTTCCGCTTTTGCGCTTCAGCAGTGCTGTAGATGCGGTAGCAGTTGCGCAGGTGCGGTTCTTGATCTGTTAAGCTGAAGTCGCAGATGCATGATTTTGCTCGCAAATGCGAGGGCGCAGGTGCACATGTGGGTCCGCCAATGCGATGTTGGGCAGAAGTTATATATTTCGAGGGTTTGTTCATTAATTCACATTTTGATTTGGGGAGCTCGAATTTGGAGAGAATTTTTACCATATGGATTAGGGTAAGTGTTTTCTACTCAGTTTTGATTATATTCCGTAATTCCATCTTGGATTTTGGCATTTGATTGATGATTTTCAAAAGAGAAATTGGGAGTTTTTGTCTAAACTTTTCTAAATTGAATATTTGAAATTTGAAAATCGATTTGGAATTAGATTTGAGTGAAATTAATAAGGTTGGACTCGTATTCGAATAGGTTGTCGGAATTTGTGAGTTTTGTCGGGTTCCGAGGTGCGGGCCCGTGTTTGGCTTTTTGGTTGACTTTGACTATTTGATTAAAGATTTGACTTTTATCATTTAGGTTTGTTTCCTTGGAATTATTTGATAATTTTGAGTTGCTTTTGGCTAGTTTCGAGTCGTTCAGAGGTCAATTTATGCGGGATGATGCTTATAGAGTATTGTTTGGCTTGCTCGACATTTGATTTGGCTTTCTTGAGGTAAGTATCTTATCTAAACTCAGTTGAGGCACTAGTTTCAGGAATTATTTGTGATAGCTACGTGCTATGAGTGCGCATATGTGTGGGGTTTGATCCATGTGCGAGTACCGAGATATTTATCCATGTTCGGGGTTGTGCTTAGGCTATGATATGCCTAGGATTGACTGTTAAGCTTTAAGCTATGTTGTTTCCCATAATTGCAACCTTGTTGTAAACTATTTGATTCATGTTTGAGGTTATATAGAGGCTAATTCCCTGAATGAACTTGATAATTGCTATTTCAGTGATGAAATTGCCGATTTGAGCTATGATAGCACGCTTTGCACATGCCTGCATTTTAGCATATCATTATACCAGTCCAAGAGCATAAAACTTTATATTTATTCATCATATACATGTATTATTGTATATTTTCTTCTATGTGATATGATTTGGACCGGATGCCTGTGAACACGCCGGGCGGATCATATATTTGTGCCTGTGACCACGTTGGATGCATTTTGTTGTTATGCATGTGAACACGCCAGATTGTATTGTTGTACTTGTGACCACACTGGGCGGATTGTGTTGTTATACCTGTGACCATATCGGGCGAATTGTGATATTGTGCCTGTGACCACACCGGGTGGATTGTGTTGTTATACCTGTGAACACACCGAGCAGATTTTATTGTTGTGCATGTGACCATGCCAGGTGGATTGTGTTGTTATGCCTATGACACGCCGAGTGGATTGTGATATTATGCCTGTGACCATGCCGAGCGGATTGTAACATTGAGCCTATGATCACGCTGGGCGGATTGTGATTATTAGCACGTGAGTTGTCCGTGCGAATCTAGATATTGCGATTATTGGCACGTGAGTTGTTCGTGCAGTTGATATTATTAGCATGTGAGTTGTCCGTGAGTTACCCGTATAGCGTGTGCTTACGGATCCATCTCCCTAGGGTCGCCCTCTCATGTTTCTCTCTTGATGAGGTGCACGTACATTTCATCTTTACTTGTAATTTCCTTGACTATTTACTTGATTTACTTGCATGTCTTCCTTATATGTTGGTCTATTGCCTGAGTGGAACACTTTAAAACAAAGAATTGTAAGCACCAAGGTGGTTTTTTTTCTGTGTTTTCTTGATTTGGTCATATATATATCTGTTCTATACTTGTTGTATTTAAGAACTTGTACAGGTGACTATTGGGTATCATTTATAGTTCTTGCTTCTTTTATCTCGCTGGAGGTAAGTTATGATACTTATTGAGTATATGGGGTCGGTTGCACTCATACTACACATTTATGCTCCATGTGTGCAGATCTTGGAGCTGAGATGGTGTGGATGCTGGGAGCTGGAACTAAAGGCGTACATGCGTTCTGGATATGGCTACCACTTGTCCTTGGTATCTTTAGACTTGAACTTGTTTTTTGTACATTTCAGACAGATGTTGTACTTATTTCCACCAGCTTTGTAAATCTAAGTCTTAGTGGCTCATGACTTGTACTACTAGTTCTTGGGTTATTTTATAAGAATTTAGTTATTTCATCATTTATTTTCTAGTAATCTCATTTGTATTGTGTTTATGGTTAATTGGCTTACCTAGCGGGTTGGGTTAGGTGCCATCACGTCTAGTTGGATTTTGGATCGTGACAAGCTGGTATCAGAGCTCAGGGTTCATAGGTTCTACGAGTCATGAGAAAGTGTCTAGCAGAGTCTTGCGAATCGGTATGATGATGTCCATACCTTTCTTCGACAGGGTACATGGCATATAGGATAAACTTCCCATCTTTCTTTCTTTATCGTGCAACATTGATTCAGCTTGAAGTGTATCTCTTTGAATTCCTTCCACTCACTCGTGTGTTATGTGAGCGCTCAGGATTAGATGTGCATTAACTCTTGTGATTCCTTAGATGTGGTACGAGATGTGTTTTATGTGTTTTGGTGATGGGCCAGTCTGGAGGACCTGAGGCCGGGTTTTGACTGCAGCTTGGGATCGGTGGTTTCAATTGTGCGAGTATGTGCTTTTGGACTTATATGTCTGGTAGTGTCTGTAGAATGATTATGCATGAAGGATGTGTCAGTCACTTGAGTGGTCAAGTTGGGATCAGGTATGGTGATTCTGGTATTCTAAGGATTTGGAGGCTAGGAGCTCTCATAGGTAGATTGTACCTTGGTTGCGGACTGTGAATGTATGGCCAAAGTTAGACATGTAATAGTATGTGTCATGGTGAGGTTATTTGTACCTTTGGAGGGTTATTTATTCATTCGTGGATGATCGGAGTTGATTTGGGGGCCCATTGGTAGGACCAATAAGGATGTGTATTCTACACCGTGTTAGATTTGTAGACTCAGCACTGCTACTGTTGAGGGATGTGCCATTCGATTAGAGTTGAGCTTGTCCATGTTCTGATATGTTCTATGTGTTACTCTTCTATGCTACGATGGGTTGTGAGACTGTTGACTATTTGCACATTTGATGCGGTTCTGTTTGGGCATTGTAGCGGAATTCGAGCAAGATGGCTCTTGGGGTGTTGAATGGTGGATTACGCCTTGGTTGTGGTTTTTTCGGTCTGTGGTATTTCTTGTCATCCGTTCCTCCATGGTTATGGTCATGCACTTTGTATGTTTGCTGTTGATTTGCATTTGGTTGTTGATTTTGAGCATCATGACTCGAGGTATCTCATGTGGACTGGTGTTTGGATTGTGTCACGCATCACAGCGGAGTTATGTTGGGGTATGATCCTCTGTGCTGATTTCGTGTGTTTTGTTTCTCCTTGGGGGATGGGTTCATAGGTTTGTGCTTGTGATGGTATCTGTGAGCTTGCGAAATAGACCTCTCATTTGGTTCTTCTTTTATCATTGGTTTCATTCGTGTTGTTGCTTGTTTGGTGCACGGATTGCATGGTATGTGGCGCTAGGTAGTATTGGTATGGCATGTCAGTAGAACAGCCTGTATTCGATAAGATAAGGTTATTGAACCTAGAATAAGCACTATCGGGATTGAGTAAGGTATGTTTAGAGATGTGATGATGTCTCTAGTCAGCTTAGAATTTGGCCTATGGTTCTTTTGGGCGAGAGAGCTCCACGACTTGTTGATCTGATGGGTGGTTATAAGTCTCTGCGTGTTTCTTTCATCATTGGAAATGTATGAAGATTTAGAACAAGGTTTTATTTATATGACATTTGTTAGCGGTACCAGATTTGTTATTGAACAACTATTATGGTGGGAAGTTATTCCTATGGGTATCTGAGTTATGTGGTATATCATGTGATTACATCTTGAGCTATGGTTATGGGTTTGATACAAGCTTGTTCAGACTTATTCAGTGTCCATATGTGAGAATCAAACCTTGTAATGGATTCCGGATGCTAGAAATTGGGTTCCAAGGTTTATGGTCTAAGGTTGAAGTAAGGATCTTTAGCTATGTTGTGTTTTCAGGTTTATATGGATTGGGGTAACATGGCATCACCCATGGATATGTGTATGATGAGTTTATATAGTGGTTTTACGGCTTTGGAATGACTCTTGGCACGTTCGAGGACGAACGTATGTTTAAGTGGGGGAGAATGTAACGACCCGACCGATCATTTTGAGCATTTACATTCCGTTCGATGGTTTGAGGCCATGAGTTTCTTTATGGTATATTATGACTCGTGTACATCACTGATTTTGATTTTCGGGTGATACGGGATTGATATGGAAGAATGATTCTCAACTAGGAAGCTTTAAGTTGAAAGAATTGACCAGGTTTGAGTTTTGTGTATCTGACTTCAAATTAGAGTTTTGATGGTTTTGTTAGGTACTGATGGTGATTTTGGACTTGGGCGTATGCCTCGATTTGCATTTGGATGTTTCTAGAAGGTTTCGGCACTGTTTGGCGAAAGTTGTCAATTTGAAGCTTTGGAAAGTTCATAGATTTTATGGGGAGTTGACTTCGATGTTATGTGGTTCAGATTGTTGTTTCGAGAGTTGAAATAGATTCTTTATATCATTTGGAACTTGTGTGCAAAATTTGAGGTCATTCCGAGTTGATTTGATATGGTTCGGCATGAGTTTTGGAGGTTGAAAATCCAAAAATTCATTAAGTTTGATTCGAGATATAATTCGTGGTTTTGAAGTTGTTATATGTAATTTGAGGCCTCGAATAGGTTCGTGTTATGTTTTGAGACTTGTTGGCATGTTTGGACAGGATCCCAATAGGCTCGGGTGTGTTTCGGATTAATTTGATCATGTTGGGCAAATCTGGTGATGGTTCTTCACACTTGCGTAGATTTGGTCGCGGGTGCGGACACGTTTATGTGATAGAGTGATCCTTCTGCGAAAACAAGGTGTTTAGGGGAGTTCTGCTTTTGGATGTTTTAGTGCAGATGCGGGATCGCTTCTGCGGGGTTTGGGTCGCTTCTACAGGCTTGAGGCATGAGTTGAGTGTCTGCTTCTACTGTTGTGTTTACGCTTCTGCGGTTTCGCAAGATGCGGTAGCAGTTGTGCAGGTACCGTTCTTGAACCGTTAAGTTGAAGTCTGAGATGCATGATTTTGCCCGCAAATGCGAGGGTGCAGGTGTGCGTGTGGGTGTACAAATACGAAAATGCTGGGCAGAAGTTATATATTTCAAGGGTTTGTCATTTATTCACATTTTGAGTTGGGGGAATTCGGATTTAGGAGATTTTGGATAGGATTTTCACCATGTGGATTGGTGTAAGTGTTTTCTACTCGATTTTGATTATATTCCGTGATTCCATCTTCGATTTTGGCATTTGATTGATGATTTTCAAAAAAGAAATTGGGGGTTTTTGTATAAACTTTTCTAAATTAAATATTTGAGATTTGAACATCGATTCGGAGTCGGATTTGAGTGAAATTAGTATGGTTGAACTCGTATTCGAATGGGTTGTCGGAATTTGTTAATTTTATCGTGTTCCGAGGTGCGGGCCCGGGTTTGACATTTTGCTTGACTTTGAATATTTGATTAAAGATTCGACGTTTATCATTTGGGTTTGTTTCCTTTGGTATTATTTGGTGTTTTTGAGTTGCTTTTGGCTAGTTTCGGATCGTTCGGAGGTCGATTTGAGCAGGATGGCGCTTGCAGAGTATTGTTTGGCTTCCTCGGCATTGGATTTGGCTTGCTTGAGGTAATTATCTTATCTAAACTTTATTGAGCCATTAGTCGGTCGAATTATTTGTGATAGCTACGTGCTATGGGTGCGAATATGTGTGGGGTTTGAGCCATGTGCAAGAACTGGGGTATATATCCATGTTCGGTAGTGATTAGGCTATGATATGCTTAGGATTGACTGTTAGGCTTTAAGCTATATTTTTTCCCATATTTGTAACCTTATTGAACTATTTGATCTACATTTGAGGTTACATAGAGGCTAATTCCATTAATGAACTTGATAATTGCTATTTCGGTCATGAAATTGTCGATTTGAAATATGATAGCACACTTTGCACATGCCTACACTTTAGCGTTTCATTATACCAGTCCAGGAGCATGAAACTTGATATTCATTCATCATATACATGTATTCTTGTATATTTGCTTCTGTGTGATATGATTTGGATTGGATGCTTGTAAACACGCCGGGCAGATTGTGTTGTTATACTTGTGAACACGCTGGGTGGATTGTATTGTTGTTCTTATGACCACGCCAGATGGATCATGTTGTTTTGCCTGTGACCATGCCGGACGGATTGTGATATTGTGTCTGTGACCACGCCGAACGGATTATGCTGTTATGCTTGTGAACATGCCGGGGCATTGTATTGTTTTGCCTGTGGCCATGCAAGGTGAATTATGTTGTTATGTCTGTGACCACGCCGGACATATTGTGATATTGTGCCTATGAACATGCTGGGCGGATTGTGACATTGAGCCTTTGACCACATCGGGTGGATTGTGATTATTAGCACGTGAGTTGTCCGTGCGGATCCAGATTTTGATATTACTGGTACTTGAGTTGTCCATGCAGTTGATATTATTAGCACGTGAGTTATCCGTGCAGCGTGTGGATACGGATCCATCCCCCTAGGTTCAGCCTCTCATGTTTCTCTCTTGATAATGTACACGTGAATTATGAGAAACAAATGGGTTTCCGGTTGATGTGAGATCTGCGAGAGCTGGTTATTGTTATTTGGATTAGGTTGTATGCCGCGACAGGCCTCATTGGCTTATTGTTATTTGGATCGGGTTGCGTGCAACAACGGACTGATATTTGGTTATTGCATTTCATCTTTACTTGGAATTTCCTTGATTGTTTACTTGATTTACTTGCAAGTCTTCCTTATATACTGGACTGTTGCCTGAGTAGACACTTTAAATAAAGAATTGTGAGCACCAAGGTGGATTTTTTCCCCATATTTTCTTGATTTGATCATATATATCTGTTATATACTTGTTCGATTTAAGAACTTGTACAGGTGACTAGTGAGTATCATTTACAGTTCTTGCTTCTTTTACCTCGCCAAGGTTAGTTATTATACTTATTGAGTACTTGGAGTCGGCTGTACTCATACTACACTTCAGCACCACATGTGCAAATCTTGGAGCTGAGATATTGTGGATGACGAGAGCTGGCACTGAAGACATACCTACGTTCCGGATATGGCTACCAATTATCCTTGGTATTTTAGACTTGAACTTATGTTTCGTACATTTCAAATAGATGTTGTATTTGTTTCCCCCAACTTTGTAAATCTAAGTCTTAATGGCTCATGACTTATACTACCAGTCCTTGGGTTATTGTATAAGAATGCAATTATTTCATCATTTATTTTCTAGTAATCTCATTTGGGTTGTGTTTATTGTTAATTGGCTTACCTAACAGGTTATTAGGTGCCATCACGGCTAGTTGGATTTTGGGTTGTGACATACATACACCAATTAAATACTAACTCTCACATATACGCTAAAAGGTGCACTAGGCCAGATATCATGATAAAAATCAGTTGAAACTTCACCCAAGGTCCTCAAAGAGAGTCCGTTAAAATAGCTAATGCTTCCCAATCAGTAGTTTCTATATAATTAGACAATTCAGCTCTTTTTAATTGAAAAATGTGTATATGTTTAGGAATGGAAGCATCAGGGCCCAGTTTAAATTCCTTAAACTCTATAAATTTATTTTCTCCTTCCCTTTTTCAGCCCTTCGATACCTTAACTCATTTTACCTCGCTCTTAGGACACTCCTGATGACTTCAGGCTCCGAGTCTGAATCATTACAGAAATAAGTCCTGCGGCGACGTCTCTTTCTACGTTATCCCCTTGCTCGACTTCGAGAACTCCCACTTGGAGCAGTTCGAGCTTGTTCGCGTCCAGCCATGTTTGAAATAGGAACACGGAAACAATAAGATGGCTACTAGCATTCAATGTGTCAACATAGATCATAATTAACTCATAGAAGAAGAGGGATTAAGGCCAAACTAATTTCCTATATTAAAGAGACAGTGAGTTCTCCCAAGACCAATTCTCAAAACACATAAATTCATAGTCTTAGCAAAGTACTTTGATAGATCAGTGTTAAGATGTCGTGTGAATTTTTTCTACCATATTATTTTACTTAGAGTCAAGGAAGCATTGCATCAAATGCTGTTAAGAATTAAGCAGCAGCCACAATATATATATATATATATATATATATATATATATATATATATATATATATTGATGCAATATTATAATCATTCACGTTGGGGAAATATTAGAGAAACAATCTCTTTGTGATTATCCATTATCAAGTAGTTATTCTTTAAACCAAGTGCAGAAAGACAAATTTATATATGGATTTACCACACTTCAAAGTTATTTTCTGAAATTTACATTTCAAGAATCAATAAATCTAAATATAAGTATTACACTGTAAACTAGCATCACCTTAGATCCCAAACTTCATCTCTTATTGTATCCATGAAGACAAAAAATTCCTCCTAATTAAAAGAGGCACTTGTCTTTTTCAGGAAAAAAAATTGATGATTCAATTATTGTAAAAACATTATGTCCCACTCATGGACTAGCAATAAGACATTATCAATTTATAGTCAAAGTAAAATTTTCATTCTATTCACATTAGTATAAAACGAATAAGTTGAACCTTACAGAAACCTTATACCTTTCAAATACTTGTACATAAGATCCTTATCTTGTCATACAATTAATATCAAGTCATGATATATTAATATGGACAAATTTATAGTTGTTGAAAAAAAAATTAATTCATGACAGTAGAAAAATTCTTCACAAAAATTTATGAAAACACATATAGCTACTTGGACATAAGACAATAATAAATATTTGGAAGACGTACAAAACAAGATTATGTAGCGAATTACTCTCCTTGAATTGAAGATGAATCATTTCCCTGTTCAATTAAAGTCAAGTAATTAAAGTTTCCAATATTATTTTTTAAAGTTATCAGTAAAGAAAAGTCATCTAATCAGGAAACGCTATCAAGGCGAGGACAGTTTTTCACATAAATTGCAAATACCGAGTTCATTCAAACTCTGTGTTAATCAACGGTGTAATAAAATTAACACTGATTTAAATTCAATTGTGTCTTCATCTTAATAGAACACACGTCAAGGCTCTGATACCAATGATGATTTAATAAAAATAAGGACATCGAATTTGTGTGCCTATTAACAGCAATGAACGATCGTTGAAATTTATGTGACAGAAATTGCTCTACGCCGATTCTATTTCATTTTGAAAATAGAACTTTTTGATTCCACAAACTAAGTGTCCTTTGTGTTTTTTTTTTTTAAGAAGAAAGGATAAGAGTTCTCTGTGTTTTTCTTATGTGTATAAAAAGAACGTATTGTTCCCTTTCATTTAGAGTTAAGGAAGAAAGCAGTTCTGAAGAAAATTGTTCCCACCCAAATAACCGTGTAAAATATGCTCCCACAAATTCATCGTGTGGAGTAACTTCTCATAAGAGGTTATTTAATCTTATCCATTCATAAATGGGTCGGGTCAGCCCACATAAAGTAACCCGCGACCCAAATTGAAAAATCCAACATGTTACGTTCATTAGCAAGATTATCTTTCTCTCTTGCTGAAATGTATTCCATTTTAACACAACTATTTCAGAGGCCAACGATCAATAAGATTTATTTTATCTCAATTATCATTTTATTTATCATTATTGTTCTTAGATTGACTATACACACTTTGAATTAATCTCTTTGCTAGTAGCTTTAAAATACAAATTTAATTATTTATCCTAAAATTCGTTTTTGGGTTAAACAGTTAGGCGCCCTCTCTAAACCGAGGAATACGGTAACAGGGGAACTCCATTTTAAATTAATAGTTGAAGATCATTATACCTTTGAACTTGGAAATGAATACTGCTATTATATTCCTTATCTTTGTAATGATAGTCAAAGTCAAAAGTCAATGAACTTTTAGTTGTTATATGGCCTAGGATTTACTTCCGATCGAGAAGCCTGGCCAAGTCAATGCATGGCCCTTTTCTTTCCGCTCAGTACGCTTTGAATTAGAGGAAGCTCATGGGTAGGCATTTGTTGTCATTTTGTCATCCTCTTTAGTCTTTGATCTTCCACATTGTATTTTGTTCTCAAAAATCTTTAATTTTTCAACTACATTGTATATGGTCGAAATCGGGATCGACTGTATTCGTTCGAGATCGGGCTCGACTATTGCACGACAGATCGGGCTCGGAACGCGAAGGGTTAAAGATCGACCTCGAGTTTCATCGAAGCAGAACACGAGGTCAGTATGTCCGTCCTCGAGAACACCGAGCCCGTTATTCGGAACCGATCCTGACCCCGAACATGCTTGAGGGGAGACCACCAAACCTAAATAACGGAAAGCCAGAATATCCGTAATGGGACGAGCATCGCGGCGGGAATCTCGGCACAAATCAATGAAACTGTTTAATTCGCAAATCAGGAGATTTTTTACCTTATATAGAGTTGTACCTAAAGTAGGATTCCCCTACTATATAGAGAGGAGTCTAATTATTTATAAGGACACTTTGAATATCATCACAAAAGATAGCAATAGACGGATCTCTTTAGCAATTATTGTCTCATTATTCTATTTTCAACCTTGATCGCAACATTTCTTGACCTGAGGGTGGTCAACATACAAGGCTAACATCGTTCAACTTGTGTGGTTTGCATTCATTTTTATTAGTAATTTTAATTACAATTTGGTTTCTCATTTTTGTATCAAACTAGATCACGTATCCTTAAAACCGCGTATAAATTCAATTGTTATCCGATTTTGAGGGTAAACAGTTTGGCGCCCACTGTGGGGCTGAGGATAATAGTGGTTATTTGATACAAATCTCCATAACACGCACTGCTTCACACTTGCTCTTTGAAGTGTCTTTGATTCCAAGCTATATACAAAAATGTCAAACTTTCAATCGGCAGCTCTACATGTTGACTTCGAATCCGATCACCAAGGTGAAAATAACAATGTAGCGCCTGGTAACGAGATTCCAATCGCAGATCAGATTGACGTTAATTCGCATGTGATTGTTGATACGAACCTGCCTAGCGACCCCGAAAATAGCATTCATTAAGGAGTCGGATCGGCAACTCGAAACACCTAAAACGTTGAAGATGATGGGATCAGCCTATGAGTGATCTTCAAAATGTTGCAGGCTCAACAGGAGGCGATAGCTCAGTTACAAAACCAAAACCGTGCACCGAACAGGGATGAGCCCAACCTATACTGGGAAATTGCCCGTAGGGACGAATCGATCGTAGAAAGGTCGAATGAGCATGAATCAGGGACTAACCCTGATATTATAAAGATGCTCGAGGAGCTGACAAAACGGTTAGAATCAGAGGAGAAAAGATCGAGGCCAACGACAAAAAGGTTGAAACCTATTATTCTAGGGTAGACCAACTCTCAGGAGCACCTCCGATATTGGAGGGCCTGGATTCCAGAAAGTTCGTGCAAAAACCTTTTCCACCAAGCGCGGCCTCGAAGCCGATCCCCAAGAAATTATAGCAATCAAGAATGGCATGGTACGGGACAACCAATCCATGCCCAAGATAACCTCGAAATCAGCCATATCGAGCAATAGAAGATCTGCTCTGGTCTCATATCCACAGAAAGTCACCACACATAACAGGTAGACCTGATCCACAACAACAGAATCGCCCACTGGTGTGGACACATATAAAGGAACACCTAAGGACTCGCGAGGTACATCCATATAAGGAGCAAATGGAGAAGAAACATAGGAGTACATAGACCCTGGATCAAATAATACCTAGGCATCCCTACAGCAGACAAAAATAGTACTTGTGATTACTGCTTTAGAGGCGATTTCCTCTGGCCTGGCCGGGATAGCATAAAATATATTCGGAGCGCCACCTGACTGGCATTCACCTCTAGGGCGACCCCTACCCACCTGCCCTCCGCCTCTAGCCGGCTGGCCAGGCCGTGTGGTAGCTGGTGCGGTAATAATGGGCCGATGGTCCTGCTGCTCGGCCTTTCCCCGAAGTTTGGGACAAAACCTCTTCACATTGCCAAACTCCCCGCACTCAAAACAACCCCTCAGAGCAGTGGGCTGCTGACCTGAAGTCTGACCATGATGGCTTAAATACCCACTAGAGGAACCCTGAATAGCTGGCGGATGGTAAGTACTCTCTGGGATGGCACTAAAGTAGGGTCCTGCTGGAGCACTCCGAGCAGGCGGTGGTGCTGACTGCATGGGCCTACTAGACTGACCCCTCATGAACTGACCTCTGCCCCTAGGTGGGGTGCCATTGAATCCTCCAAACTGCCGGGGCCACTTGTTCCTCGGTGCAAACTCTCCGCTGCGGTTGCGAATACGCTCGATCCTCCGAGCTATATACACAACCTGATGAAAGGGAGTCCTCATATCTTCCTCACGGGCCATAGAAACCTAAATCTCAGTGTGCTGACCTGCAATGAGCCTCTGCACCCTTTGCGTCTATGGGGAGTATAATAGCTGCATGACGAGACAAATCAGTGAATCTCGCCTCATAGTGGGTCACAGACATATGACCTTAACGGAGTCGCTCAAACTGGCTCTGAAGCTCCTCTCTCTCCGAAGGTGGTATGTACTTCTCCAACAACAGATATGTAAATTGATCCCAACAAGGGAGGTGAACCTGCTGGCCTGCTAAAAAGGTAAGCCTGCCACCATTTGCGGGCCTTGCCCTCATGCTGAAAGGTGGTGAAGTCCACACCGTTGGATTCCAATATCCCCGTGTTCTGTCGCCTATCCTTGCACTGGTCAATAAAATCCTGGGGGTCCTCTGGCCGCTCACCCCCAAAGTTAGGGGGCGAAGTCTAGTCCATCTGTCCAGCCGCTTCTGCTGATTAATGGTCGCAACTGGTACAGGCTCTGGCATAGCTGCTGCAACTGACTGGGCCTTGCCCGCAGGTAGTGCACCTAGGGTCTGATAAATGGCAGCGGCGTGCCCTGGAGCCTGAGCGGTAAAGGTTTGTAGTCCCCCTCCCATCTGCGATGTAGCTGGGTCCGCTGGAAATAAACCAGCCTGCGTCAAGCCCACGACCATTGGAATCCCGGTGCAATCATGAAATCAACCGGGGCTGGCTCAGGTACAGGCGCCTCATCTTGCTCCTCAATAACAGGATCCTCCACTGGATCCACCGGTGGTACAACGGGAGCAACTCAAGGACACCCTCATTCTCTCCCCCAGCCTTCGCCTCGACTCTAGCAACAGGGGAAGCATCTCCTCTACTGCCTGGTACGTCCGCCGCGCACGTTCTCGCCATCTGTGAGAAATCAATATAATGATACTTAGTACAATATCAACTGCACGATAGGAGATGAAAATATAGAAGTTTCCTAACACCCTATAGCCTCTCGAAGATAAGTACGGACATTTTAGCACCGATCCGCAAGACTCTACTAGGCCTACTCATAACTCGTGAGACCTATGGGAACCTAAAGCTCTGATACCAAGCTGTCACGACCCAAAACCAATAATAGGTCGCGATGGCACCTAACACCGCCGTTAGGCAAGCCCACAAGTGAAACTACAATTTGATTACCCCTTTTTAACATTTAAAACAAAAGTTTTCCTTTTAAAAGAACAAATAAATAAGATCTCATGCAACTGTACATACTCTTTTCTCAACAAAATACCAGCGTGATAAGTACATACACTATAGTGATATAAATGATAAGTATAATGGTACATAAACGCTAAAGGTCCCCAAAATCCGGTGCCACAAGTGCGTGAGCAATCTAGGGAATATACAAAACTAATACAACTACTGTCTAAAATGTAATATACAGAAACAATAAACAAGGTAGAGGGACACTCCGGCGCTGCGGATCACAGTAAGGCAAGCAGCTCACCACTAAGTCTCCGTAGGAGATCGGTTACGCACCCGTGTGACCACTAGTAGTACCTGTCTCAGTACCTACACATCAGTGCAGAAGTGCAGCGTGATTACAGAAAAAAATGCGTAACCAGTAAGTATTTAGTCTAACCTCGAAGAAGTAGTGACGAGGGGTTGACTTGACACTTAGAGGTAAAATAATAGTGGAATACATAAAGTAGACATGGTGAGTGAACAACAAGTAGCAACGAAGCAAATAAAAGTAACTATAGTAATTCCACACAAGAGTCTATATCAAATCCCTAAACATGTCATAACTGGCCTTGAAGGCGCTAACTCAATTGTTACCAAACCAAATCCAGTTCCAATTAATAAGCATGAAGCTACCAAGGCAAACGACCCGATCCCATAGGAACAGTGGTACTCAGTACTGCCGAGGCGAACGGCCTAATCCCATAAGAATAGTGTTACCAACCTGTTGAGGCGAACTGCCTGATCCATAAGAGTAATATATTTCACTGCCGAGGTGAACGGCTCGATCCCATAAGAGTAGAGAAATTTACCTCGCTTGCGAAAACACATGCAAGACGAGAAGACACGGATCTATAGTTTATCAAATATTTTCCAATTTTTCTAAAGTAAGAGACTAAGTCGATACCTTTAATTAAAATCCTCAATCTCAGTCCTAATCAAGATAATTTATTACATGGATAGGCATAAAATAGCGCAATCAAAGGCATGATGTGAATCTAAGTCTAGCCGGACATATCATGCATATAGCTATGTACGGACTCTTGTCACCTCGTGCGTACGTAACTCCCCACAACAAGTAGCACACAAAAATTAACACACCTAAGGGGATAAGTTCCCTTTTACAAGGTTAGAGACTTACCTTGGTTCCAAGCCCTTAATCCGGCTCTTCAACCTCACTAGAACTCCTCAAACGACACCGAGGACTCCAAAACTAACCAGAAGTCGTATAAACTAACAAATCTATGCTCAAAAGTTCATATTTAGCTATTAGAGTAATTATCCGACCCAATTTGGGAGACTCCTAAAATTCACCCCCGGGCTCGTGAGCCCCGGTTTTGGATATTTTTGAGTATAAATGTTACCCATGACCTCCCGAACTCAAATATACAATTTATTCCTATTTTGCACAACCAAATCCGATGATCATCGTACCAGCCTCCCACCTCCAGCATTTTCGCTTCTGCGGACAAGGATCCGCTTCTATGAGTCCGCTTCTACGCGTCTTTATCCCATAGCCCGTATCCGCTTCTGCGGGGGCAAACTTCGCATTTGCGGAAGTACACCTGTGGAAAACCAAGCCTCCTCCCTACTTCGCTTCTGCACTCCTCTGCCCGCATCTGCGAGCCCGCAGGTGCAGTAAATCCCTCGCACCTGCGAATCCATCCAGCCTCAACCCCAACTGCTTCTGCGACCCCTAGGCCGCTTCTGCGGTCTCGCACCTACGGCCAAAACCTCGTAGGTTCGATCACACCAGAAGCCTTAAGCTTCAACAATTCTTTAAGTCCAAAACTCGATCCGATTCGCAACCGAGGCCCCCGGGACCCCATCTAACCATTCCAACGCATCCTAAAATCTGATACCAACTTTGTCGAAGCCTCAAATCACGTCAAACAACATAAAAACTACGAATCGATGGTCGAAACCTTTCATTCAACTTTCAAACATTTAAACTTCGCTGAACGCGTCCAAATTATGCTTAAGATACTCGGAATGACACCAAAATTTGCATACAAGTCATAATTCATCATACGAACCTATTAACAGGCTCGGAATTGCTCTTGCTGAAATCATTACTCTTAATTCTCCCGTGCTCTAGCAATTGTGCTCCCTAGACCACTACCATGTGGTTAGGTAGGGACAATCAATCCGTAGTGACGAGAATCTAGGAATGAATCCAAACGGATTTTGATAACATTAAAGTCTACTCCAAACCAATTTAAAGCTCTAGAAAACCTTCGATGAACCAACTTTCTACATTAAGCGCTGAAACGCTCCCGGATTACCCGAAACCCGATCCGAACACGCGCCTAAGTCCGAAATCATCATATATTAGAACCTTCAAATCCCGGTTCCGAGGTCGTTTACTCAAAATGTTGACTCAAGTAAAACTTGGCCACCTTAGGCCACTATGAAAGATCTAAGTGTTCCGATTTCAACCCGAACCCTTCCAAACCTAAACCAACCATCTCCATAAGTCATAAAACAGTAAAAACACATACGGGGGTCTTAATTAGGGGAAGGGGAATCTAGCGAGCAAAACGACCGGTCGAGTTGTTACATTTTCTCGATTGGTTTCAAGATTTAACATTTTTTTCCTTGTTGCATCAGCTATGAGTTGAGGAAAAAGGTTCTTTTCTATGGGCAAAATTAGGCAAAAGGGTGATTATGTGCCTAATAAACTAGTAACTTGTATGGTGCGTCGTGCATGTGCAAAAATCATTATTTTTCTGGGGATAATATCTGGAACTTTAGTGTTCGTCTTCTCTTTATGGTGGAAGAGTTGAGGATATTTCATTTCATTTTCTTATTCAAATTCGCGTAGGAATGACTGTCTGGTTTGCATCTGATCTTATGCTACGAAAGAATGTTTGAATGTACTTGATTGGAATTTGGTAAATGGTTCTTCTGTTTCAGGAGGATCAGATGGTAGAGGATATCTTGGATGAAGGTGATGTGAAGAGGAAAAGTAAGCACTTTGACTGAGAGGAGGAGCGAGTAACAAAGGAAATGAGAATTGTGGAGGATGAGGATGAGATAGAGCGAAAAGAGAAGCAGGAGCAAGAGGAAGAGGAGGAGGAAGAGAAGAGGGAAGCAAAGGTAATGAACCAGGAAGAGGAGGAAGACGAGGAGGAAAATGTGAAGGTATTATTATCATCTCCATCTTTGTCACCACCAGTTGAAGTTGAAGCTGAAGTTGATTATGCATCTTCACCTCCAAGGATGAGTTTGAATATCATAGATAATAATAATAACAGTGGTGCCAGTACAAGCAGTGACATGAGGCAGGTTCCAAGTAGGATATAGACTGGGATTCTCAGCAAAGTCCCTCCAGAATTGCTCCGTCACATCCTCAAGTTCCTTTCACCAGAAGTTATTTTTGCTGTTAATTATTTTTTAGCTTTGTCCAAACTGCTTGTCAAAATATATACATGTTTACCCTTAAAATCGGATAACAATTGAATTTGTAAGTAGGGTTAAGGACTTGTAAATTAGTTTGATACTAAATGAAAGCAAATCTTAAGCATTTAGAATATGGTAGAGAGATAGAGCGATCAAACCGTCAATTGACGATAAATCGTATGTAATGAAATAATTCTTAGCTGACAATAACTGGGAGCTTAATTCTGATGAGCAATAAAATAATGAACAATGATCAGGCGAGGTGTTTTGTTAAAAGAAGATTTTTTCAGTCTCCCAAAACTTGCCTTGCAAAGGATCCGTCCCTTGCTTATAAACAGATCCTCTTTACATGGGTTAGTGCAAAAGTCACAATATCCCTCCTATATGGGTAAGTGTAAAGGTTACAATAAAGATAGGGAACTGATTACAAGGGAAGTCCCACTAATTACGGGATTTAATACATTTAATATTCTTAAATGACAATACAACAGTCGCCATGGGTAAGGTAATAAATTAGGCGAAACATCTATTGGAAGGCGAGATATATGAGCCGGAGCCGATCCTCGATCATGCGACATTTCTCGACCGACCGGTTTAATCATCCCCTCTCGGTAGCTTTGTCCTACGTATCCAGCTTCGTGATCCCGGTTCGAAGAAACAACTTTGTATTACCTTTGACCTGCCTTCATCCAATGGTATTTGACCCGGCTTTATCCAGTGGTATTTGACCCAATACAGATAGTCCCCTCGTTTATTGGAGAGTAAGGACAATAAACGACATGAACTATTTAACCTTAGGCCTGTCAACCGGACATCCGATGCTGACTTGTATCGTGTCGCAGAAGTTTGTCCGCCGCCATTCCTTACTCAGAAGGTTTCTATACATGACGGGAGTGCAGTGACATACTCAATTGCTGGCGTAGGCAATCATTATCTATTCTTTCGCAGAAGCTAGTATTTTCCCATCGCCTTAAATGTGCGCGTTTCATCGCCGCCCGCCTCGTACTTTGTGCCACAGCCTTTGGAAAAGTATAAATACTTCGTCCTTGGCTCGTTTGTCTTCATGTGTT
>MCJB01052071.1:14914-25168 GCA_002018475.1 Nicotiana obtusifolia | reverse complement strand
GTGGGTTGGGGGATGGGAAATAGGTTGGAGAAGGTTGAAAAAGAGTTTTGAAAAATATTTTCCCTTCTTTTGATAGGGAAACGTTTTCCTCCAATTGAAAAAAAATGAGTTCATGAGGAAAATATTTTCCAAATCATTTAAGCCAACTAAACATGAAAAAATTGGAAAACATTTTCCGAAAAATATTTTTCATACCAAACACACCTTATATCATGGATTATTATCCTTAATTAGCCTTTGTACCAAACAACCCCTTAGTTCTTGAATAAATATACACTTTCAATGCTAACAAAACTAAATTAGAAAATAACTGCTGTTAAAAAAAGCTAAATAACTCTTTTTTCTTCATTTTTTCTTCTTCAAAATTATAAGCACTTAAGCCCATAGTTATTATACATCCGTCAGTGTAAGCATGCTTCCCATCATCCAATCACCTTTATTTATTATATCAGATAATTTATCTTATTTTTAAAATTCAAAATACTGTTGAGGTCGAAATAATCAGGTGCCACGTGAAAGCTAGTAAAACAAGTCTTGAACTGCGATAAATCAGATAAAAAAAGAAAAATATACCAAAAGAGATACAAACATTTAATGTGATTCGATCAATTGACCTATATCCACAGACGAAGATGAGCAATCTACGATATAAAAGAGAGTACAAAATTATAGAGAAAACAACCTCACAAAGAGGCAAACACAGTACAAAATCATCAAAAGGACAACCTCACAAAGAGGCAAACACAGTACAAAATCATCAAAAGGACAACCTCACAAAGAGGCAAACACAAGTGGCACACTAATATTGTCCCGAAAATTCTCACCCTAAACAAGACTCTTCAACCCATATGGCTACAGATGCTGCCGAATGAGAAGGAATGATCCTTCATTTGTAGAACTCAAAACCTTTCCCTCCAAGAAAAAGGACAAGCAAAATATGGAACAATATATTTTCCTTTTCATAAAAGGAAAAGTCAACTATAGTAAATATGTTGCTCTTCCTTTAAAAGATAGGAAAATCAAATATGTTAAGAAAATCAGGACAAACACCTAACAATTCTCCCTCTTGGCTTGAATTTTCTAACAAAATGAACTTGATCCATCTTCTTTACATAACCTTAATCTCCAAATCTCCACCATAATGTTTTGACTCAATGTGAGTAGAACTCCAGTCAAATTGATCAGACAAAAATCATTATTACGCCAAATAGATTGTGACTAAAATTAAACCCGCCTAGATGAACCTGTCTCGAACCTCGCTCTGATACCACTTGTTATGATCGAAATAATCAGGTGCCATACGGAAGCTAGTAAAGCAAACCTTGATCGACGATGAAGCAGACAACAAAAGAGAAATAAATCAAAAGAGACACAAACATTTAACGTGGTTCTATCAATTAACCTACGTCCATAGGCAAAGATGAGCAATTTACTATATAAAAGAGAGTACAATATTATCAAGAGAACAACCTTACAAAGAGACAAACACAAGTAGTACGCTAACAAATGTCCAGAAAATTTTCCCTCTAAACATGATTATCAAACCCCATATAGCTACATTGTGAATGTTGCGAATGAGAAAGAAGAATCTTTTATTCATAGAAGTCAATACCTTTTCCTCGAAGAAAGAAAAAAAGGACAATACTTATTTTTTCGTAAAACAATTAATTATAATAAATATATTGTACTTTCTTCAAAATATAAGAAAATTAAATATTATAAGAAAATGCGTACAGACACCTAATAAATAATTGTTTTTACACCGTCATAGCTCCCACTTTAGTTTTACTTTTCCCAAGCTCCTCCCACGTGCAGGGCAGAGGGAGACGAAAGTTCTGTTGAGAATATAAGCTATCAGCCATGGGCAGAAGATCATTCAAGTAGTACTGCACCGACAAAAATGGTATCGTTGTTTGTATTAGAAACAGCATAAGTCGTTAGCTGAAGCTATCATTAATTTTCAAGTAAATTTCCTTAATTTCTCATAAGAAGAATCTGCTGCTGCCGCCTGCCAGTCACAGACAAATTTTGCCTTACACGCCACTCCATCAACTCTTTGCGTTTACATTATTTGATCAAACAATTCGATAAATGGTTACTGCAACCGACGATTATCCTCCACTTATGTCATTTTAGTAAATTTTTGTATTAGTTAGGTTAAAATCTCTCTTTTCTAAAAATGAATCTATTATTTTATAGTTATGATTGATTACATGCCTTTATTATACACGATGATTTAACGTACTAATTGATTTACCTTTTCATTCATCAATTTATTTGTGCATAGTACGATGAATTAAATAAATATAATGAATGTCTTATGTTTCAATCACTTGATCTAGACAATAATTATTATTTTGTACAAAACAATATAGTTACTTGTAATGTGGTCAAAACTAATGAATCTCACTGTGCACTATCACGTGATCTAGACTATGATATTTTGTGCAAATTAATATACTGTTACTTGTAATGGGGTAATACTAATAACTTTCACGTTGCATTCTTTGTTAACTTTGTATCACCTCTACGAACTTGGACAAGTTTGAAATGTGCATGTACAGTTAGTTCTGTGTAAGCATTGTCAATATGTTTTCTGCTGAGATGCATGGGAAAGCTGCAAATACTGGGTGGGTTATGAGGTCAAATAACCCCAAGGTTCAATGGTGGTTTAAGATACTGACAATGACTCTTTTACTTAGATTCTTGATTGTATGGTCATTTAATGGTGTGAACGTGGGTAATTTTCAGAGAGATCTTGTTCTGTTGAAGGTGAATAATAGTTCAGGAAAGTTTAGTCCTACCTTTAAAGATTTCAGCTTTACCAATATTTCTCTCAGACTGCATTCTGTAAATACTCACCAGAATCTAAACCAAGAGTTAGCCCGAAAGAATCTGGCTCCTAAAGTCGAACCTCAACTGATTAATTTGACTGAGAATCAAGGTAATACCCCTGATTTCAGTCTTGAAATGGTGACAAATGCGTCACATAAGGAACTAGAATTGGTAGAGGTTTCAAGGCCGAGAGTTCATAGGTGGATTTCTGCTGAATTAGAGGCAAACTATTCATCAAATCTTCTTACTAATTGGTTGGCTCCTGGAGGTGAGCCATGTAGGGAATCAAGAACTGTGGATGTAAAGATTCCAGCTTTGGATGGTCGCGAAAACATTGAATTGTCAACAGGGGATATTCATGAGTTTGTTTTCCATGCATTGGATGATTCTGGGAAACCCCATTGTTTGGGTGGTGATTATTTTGAGACTGATCTTGCTGGTGAAACATGGAAGTCTAGGCCTCCCCTTAAAGATTTAGGCAATGGTACTTACCACTTTTCCCTGCAAGTCCATCCTGATTTTGCTGGGGATTACAATCTTATGGTTATTCTACTATTTCGACATTATGAAGGCTTGAAGTTTTCGCCTGAAAGATTTGCATATGACAAGGTTCTCCGCGTGATCCCAGTCAAGTTCTCCAAATCCTCTGTTGAATTACCTGAAATATCTCAATGCAAGAAGTCAGCTCTTGTTAGAGATGTGTGGTCTGGTCGATGGACTCGTCATGCTAAGAATAATAGCTGCCCAATTAGCAATGATGGGCGATACAAATGTCAAGAACCAAATTTCCCATGCCAAAAACCATGGTGTGATGGACCATTGGGATTGTTGGAGAGCAATGGTTGGGTATATTCAACACATTGTTCATTCAAGATGTTCTCAAGTGAAGAAGCCTGGAATTGTTTGAAGGATCGCTGGATTTTCTGGTGGGGCGATTCAAATCACTGTGACACAGTGAGAAACATCCTTAATTTCATTTTAGATGTGAATGATAAGAAGGATGTCCCAAGAAGAGTTGATATGAACATTAGCAAGCCGAGGAATCCATCAAAAACTGTTCGATTTACTAACATTTACAACGGACATCCTAACGAGACAGGCAAGTATCGAGGCTTGAATGCGTTGGCAGATGCTGACTATAGAGAACTTTTGAAAGGGTACTTTTCTGGAAATGTTGTTCCAGACACAATAATCATGAATTCGGGCTTACATGATGGAGTGTATTGGCCAAATATTAGGCATTTCATTAAAGGCGCCGACTATGCTGCATCATTCTGGGCTGAGGTATTTAATAGGGTAAGGCAGAGAGGGTTGACGCCACCAGAGGTCATATATAGGACCACAGTCACCACTGGCGGATATGCTAGAAGATTGGCATTCAATCCAAATAAAATGGAGGCGTTCAATGGGGTAGTCTTGGATAAGTTTAGGGCATATGGTTTAGTTGATCGTGTTATTGATGATTTTGACATGACTTATCCGTGGCACTATGATAACCGATGCAATGACGGGGTGCATTATGGCCGTGCTCCTGCCAAGCTGAAGTGGAGGGATGGCCAGATTGGACACCAGTACTTTGTGGACCTTATGCTTGGTCATGTACTGCTTAATGCATTATGTGCAGGATAAGCAGCGCATTGTCTCTGCTTTTGGCTGGCAATTAGCATATACCAATCTGAAGATGCAGGTAACTTCAAGCATTTGGATGGTGAAAGAAGTTTGGTGATATCTCAGTGATATTCTGGATATATCTATCTGTATTTTACTGTTACTATGTTTTCTGAAGCTGATTTGCTTCCACATTGTAAGTCATATACTATTGTAAGTCATATACTAGTGCTCAATGCATTATGTGCAGGATAAGATGGTGGTAGGTGGTGACGCTAAGCGGCACATTGTCTCTGGTTTTGGCTGGCAATTTGCCATATACCAATCTGAAGATGCAGACAACTTCAAACATTTGGATGATGGTAGAAGTTGGTGATATCTCAGTGATATTCTTGATATATCTATCTGTATTTTACTGTTACTATATTTTCTGAAGCTGATATACTAGGTCTAGTTCCAATACTAAAGGTTGTATAGGGGAATACTAAAAATAGTGTGGTGTGATTCATTTTTGAACTTCTTGTAGAGTTGTGGTCCATTTGCTAGGACTATTGTAGATCTAAAGAAATACTATAACCATTTACTTCATTGATTATATTTATTCCTTTATTCCCCTATGGAGTTCATATACTTTTGATGGGTATTTGTTCATAATTTTGTGCAAATCGTGTCCTTTTTGTGCGGATGTGAAATCCCTGGACAGTTAGTTCTTCTTTAAAGGCTTCAGGTAGAACTAACTTTTTTTGATACTGCGAGTGCACAGGAAAAGTAGTTTGATGTTTTTGGCAAAATAATTAGATATTAGTAAGTATAATTTTGATTAGGAAAAAGGGTCAAATATATCCCTATACCAAACTTATATCTACCTTGGTATATTGTTCACATCTACCCTCCGTTATATTATCGTGACATATTTACCCTTACCGATAAATAAAACTTTTTAAGAACATCCTTCATCCAACGAAAACCCACTAGATTAATAAAATAATCATTTAAAAAAATCTATTAACCCATAACCCGTTAAACCTATCATATAAAATACGGAACCTAGATTTCTAAGATGTCTTAACACATTTTATTCATTTGGAGAGAGACCGAGAATGACGGTGGCAGTAGGATTAGTAAGAACTTATATTTTGTTCATGGTGGCATTAGGATGTCGTGCTATTACTTTCGATTTTATTTTTTGTGGTTATAATATAGCATCCCTTTGTCTAATATAATGCACACTGGACAGTTGATTTTTATGTCGGTGACAACTGATATATACTTTAACAATACTTATGTTTGGTTAATACATGAAGTTGATTTACTTAGATTTAAGTTACTTTTCAACTTGTTGGTGTACTTTCTTTCATTCTTGATGAATTTCTTAGATTGTAGCTTGATATTAAATTGAATCTCCCCTAATTATTTTCTAATATTTGTTCATTATAAGTTCAATTGTTACTAAGAATTATGAGTATCCCATCCCATAATATAGAATCTAATTTTGGTTCTTAAGGCGTGATTTGGCAATAATTACTCGTTGCCTAAATGCTTAAAGCAGAATAAGAAAATCACGGTCCTTGAATACTCATCAACAAAGGCTCACTGTTGGAGGAAGAAATACCTCGATAGCTGCATCAAGACTTCAGAACTGTCAACCTAATAAGATGCTATAAACATTCAAGTAATGGTGGAAAGAAAATCATGGAGAATACTCGGTACATGACGAAAAAAACAAAGAGAGAAGCTAGCCAAAAAAAAAAAAAAAAAAAAAAATTGAAACAGGTTGAATATAATAAACATACAATAAGGATATTAAAAAAAATTGGGACTCCATATATAAACGAATATATAGTTGTCGGTATTTTTATGTCTTTCATTTTTTGAGTTCAATAAGTGACTATGAAGGAGATGACTTTTATGAGGAAGAAGTACAGTAAATAAAAGGCATTTAACAATTTATTAATGGTTTTCTTTAAAAAAAAATTTTTTTTTTAATTTGGTGGCCTTCTGTTAGATAGAGGGTATTTTTAAAAGTTTGGTTAACGATATGGTTAGATGTGGCCCGATAGAACAAAGAAAGATAGATATAAACAATATACTAAAGTAAATGAATATATTTGACCCTTTTCCCTTTTGATTATAATAATCATTGCAAGTAAATTACATTATATTAAGTCAAAAGCAAGACGAAAACCATCATGTATGAAAAAGCAAGGGAGCCTTTCAGAGAGTAAAAATCAATTCGAGAAATAAATAAATCAAAATCCCAATTATTTTATCCTATGTTTATTAAAAATTGTGATTTTGATACAAGAATTCTTGGGGATAGTTATATCACAATATTGATATTAGTTTTATGGCACGCTTAATATGGAATAACAATCCCACGGTTAGCTAATTCAGGGATAAAACAACCACATGACAATGATGTCAAACACCAAAACTCTTCTCTCCAAAGCTTTTCTCCCTAGCGAAAGAGGATTGCTCAAGTGGTAAGCATCCTTCAACATCCAACTTTGATGTTGTGGGTTTCATCAAGAGAGCAAAATGGTAAAATTTTTATGTGGCACCCAGTTTTGCGCACCCATTGAATTTGTACTTGCTTTTAAAAAAAAGTTTAACTGACCCAATTTTTAGATAACTTCAGATGCATACACTTTTCTCTTCTTCTTTGTTGTTGTTTTCTTCGTCTTTGTGCTTTGAGTTTCTTCTTCTTCCTTAGTTGCAAAATGAGTTTGTTAACTTGTTGTTTTGACAATTTGATGACTAGGATTTTCTCTTTATGATATTTGGAAGTTATGTTTCAAACTTGAGCTCTTTTGGAGCAGATTTGAGCATTGAGTCGTGTATTGGGTTGTTGAAATTCAAAGAACAAGTTTATACTTCAGAATTTAAGATCCGAAATCTGAAGGTGCATTCAATAAATTGAACCACTAAGGATTCAAATTCTGAAGTTGCATTTGAAAGATAAAAGAACTTCATATTTGATTTCTGAAGTTGCATTGAAGAGATTGAACTACTTCAGATTCGAATTTCTGAAGTTGCATTTGAAAGATAAAAGAACTTCGTATCTGATTTATGAAGTAGCATTGAAGAGATTGAACTACTCAAATTTGAGCGGGTACATTTTACAAAATTTTATACAATATACGTATAACTTCAACGGTGATCCCAAAAATGATATACATGACAATACCCAGCAAAATGGGAAACTCCTATGGAGGGGTTAAAAAGAAGCTCTTCTTTTAAAGTACTCAAAGGACAAAGTTAAATATAAAATAAAAATTTATTCAAGCTTATCTAGTGTAAAGAACCTAATACATATTTTATATTTTACAATTTACACCATATATTTCAGTTTTAATCCGATAAATATCTACCTAAAAAAAAATATAGGTCCACTAAATAATCATATTTTATTATTTAATTCTCGTAGTATAGTTTTCGTGTTGTAATTCTAGCATATCGAAAATGATCTCTCTATTTTCTCAAGTTAGAGATAAAATTTACGTGTTCACTACCCTCCTCAAATCCTACTTGGATTTGTTGGTATTGTTGTTGTAATCCTAGTAGAACTAGTTCATAAACCAAACGACCCCTTAATTTAACTTGAGAACCTATCCCTTACACGGAAAGTATCCAAACTAGAAACTAGACACAACAAATAGTAAACTGCCAATCAAATGTACATGTCAAATAATTAAAGTACAGTTGTGCTCTCTTTCCAGAATAAATATACAAGACAGAACAACCTTTTACCATGAAATATTCAAATCTAGGAATCCAGCATTATCTCCAATAGAAGAAGGATAAATATTCAATCCCCATTGCTAATTTCCAATCTTGCGAAAAATCAATTCCAAAATTCATGACAAAGAATGGAATAAAATGATACGTTCTTCTAGACTACCATTCACAAGGTAAAGACAATATTATACTTTTCCTCATTCTGCAGTGTACATGTAACTGATAGGATACATAGAAATAAAGAATGTAAAGGCAAAATATAATTCACTGAAGTTGGCAGGATCAACCCGTTTAGTTCCATGGATCATCCCACCCGCTCGGACCTTCTCGCTTGACGAAGCTCATTATGGCTTCAACAGCTTCAGCAACTCTGTTAGATAGAGAATGGTTCCCATGTTCAATTTCAACTTTTTCAGCGCCACCCATTGCTCTACACAATCTGCCCCAAGTTCAAAATGCATAGACAAGAACTTTGGTCAAGTAACCATGAGGACAAATGTATAAGAACAAGAACACACAAAAAGGTCTGCAAAAGGTTTTGTGCTTGCCTATTAACCAACGCTTTCTTGTCAACATAATCTGGAACGTACTCGTCACCCATGGAAAATATAACCTGCAGAGAATAGGAGAGAATCAGAACCTGCCATTTTGTCATTGTAAACAGATTGAAATTTCTAGGCCTATGTGGAAAATGTCAAAAGGGACATTTTATCCAGGAAATTCACCATGTCTGTTTCTTTCTCTTGCCATGTAACACTTAAAAAAGTAACAAAATTTGCTCCGACCTAAACTAAAGTCTTTCTACATAATAAACTAAAAGGAAAATTAGCTTTCGAGAATCGAAGGGACTTTGGTCTCAACCTGACAAGGAGTGTTAGACATGTGCCCAAGCCTTTGCTTCAGCTGGTCATCACTAAAGTCAGAACTGAACAAGTCGTCCTCGCCATTGTATGCGCAAAGTGAGTGATATCTGTCAAAAACATCATTATTAGGAAAGCAACCATGTGTAGAAAAGAGTAAGCAAAGACTTGAGATTCCAAACAAGAAATCCAACTTCTTGTTCAGACCTCTATCATATCTATGATGGCCCTTTTTTCTGATATTGTATATGCCAGAGAATCCAATTATGCCTCAGTGGAAGAACTCCGCTAAAAGTTTCTGAAGGACCTATTCATTGTGAGGTATTTTCCACGTCATCCTCAATATCTTGCCTTATTATAAAATTCCAGTTGAACGAATAGCAGGAGAAGGTGTCTTATTGCAATTAATTCACGGTTTTTATTTGATAATTATTGGCCATTATCATAACTTCGTAATTGTAATAAACTAACTTGGAGCATGCTTTTTAATGCATCTAGTTGACCTCCTTTTTTTCTTTTCAACTATGCTGTGACTATGCTTTTCCTGAGCCTAAGGTCTATCGGAAACCACCTCTCTACCTCCACAAGGTAGGGATAAGGTCTCCATACATACTACCCTCCCCAGACACCACTCGTGGGATTACACTGGGTTTTTTATTGTTATAGTAGTTGACCTCCTTTGAATTAAGATTCAGTAGAAACCATGATCATGAAGTGGTCGAGTGCAGTATATGGGAAAGTAACTGGACTACATCATCGTCCTTACCTAAAGGCAGTAATTGGGGCATCTGGATTTGCCTCCCTTGGCATTAACTCGGATTCACGACCTTCACTTATCATGTTTGAGGCCAAATCAATCATAGAAGCAGTATCAGGAAGAGTGGCTTTGTATTCTCGATCGCTAACTGGAGCCTGAAAAGCCAAAAGAACATTATGGCTGATGCTGAAAGCAGCACAATACCCAGATTACATAAAGTTGGCCGCATAAAAGTGGCTATGAGAACGCAGATACTATTCCAAACGCTGTCTCCATATTCACCACGCTTAAGACTGATCTCTCAAGATAAGATTACCCTGCCAGCTTGATTCTCTCTCAGAAGAAAAGCACCTGAACTCTCATAATTGAATGTCAGTAAACACCAGTAACTGACTGCAACAATTATATTTTCCTCCTTCGTCTCACCATTATTTTCATCAAACTCCCCCCCCCCCC